>BDJD01004910.1:0-24997 GCA_002564525.1 Rosa multiflora | reverse complement strand
TTTCTGGTTTTTTTGTTTGTTTTTGTTTTACTTTACTACTTGCCATATTGCAGGCTATTGCAGGGAGGAAAGAGGTGCCACTGGGAATGGGTGCAGATTTTTCCCAACTCTGAATAAGCTAGCTAGAAGCAAGTGTCTGCTGTTCACCTTAGTTGTGCACTTTGTGCCTACAATATTTTCCTACGCACTCGGGTGCCAATTTATCGACACATATCATATTTGCACCATATTTCCTTGGATTAAGCCATCCTTTGATTCCTTTCTACTGTAGGATTTTGATCCTCAGAAACAGTTCCATAGATGACAGCAGTTTTGAATTCTAAATGCACTTCAAAAGGGCCAGCTGCATTTCTTTTCTGGTGAACTGATTCTTCCTCTGAAAATTAAAAATTAGCTGGTAGGATTGAATACCCTAAACTTAAACAGCAACAAATTAATATCCAGTATCTCAATTCTACATGTATAATGGTCAGACCGGTTTTCTACAAAGTGGCTCCCTCAGATGTACGACACCAAAGAGGCGCCTTCGGTGACGCATTTGCTACGCTTGGTCGCAGATACGAGGATAGCATGGACAAATGGAAGACAGCTCTTAAGGAAGCAGCAGATTTGTCTGGATGGCCTTTGAAGGATGGCGAGTATGTCTTTAACCCCTCCTCTAGCTAGTTAATTAGATATATTATTCAAGTATTTCATTTCGTATATGTGCTTTTAAATTCGTAGGTACGAGACCAAATTCATCGATGGCATTGTTGAGGAGTTGTCCGCCCAAGTGATAAACCCGTCATGTTACTTGAATGTTGCTGAGTATCCAATTGGATTAGAGTCTTGTAGACAAGATGTCATCAGACTTTTACGTGCCGAGGAAAATATTGTTCGCATGGTAGGCATATGGGGACCTGGGGGAATAGGAAAGACCACAATTGCGAAGGATGTGTTTAATTCAATTCGCCGTAAGTTTGAAAATAGCTGCTTCTTGGCAGATGTTAGATCTAATTCAAATGGCATAGCCCAACTGCAAGAGAGACTTTTGCGTGATGTTTTAAGGGACCCAAATTTGGAGGTGAGAGGTGTTGATCAGGGAGTCAGTTTTATAAAGGAAAGAATGCAAAATAAAAAAGTTCTTTTAATCCTTGATGACGTGAGTCATTCTACCCAATTAAAGAACTTAGTTCCATCCCCTGATTGTTTTGGCCCAGGCAGCAGAATTCTCATAACAACAAGAGATAAACGTTGGCTAACTGCTCATCAAGTTGATGAAGTTTACGAGGTCAAAATGTTACATGTTGATCAATCTTTGAAGTTGTTTAGCTTGAATGCATTTAAAAGAAATAGACCTCCAGGCGATTATCTAGAACTTGCACAACGTGCAGTACGATATGCCCAGGGCCTTCCATTAGCTTTGATTGTTTTAGGCTCTCATCTATTTCGTAGAAGCAGAGAGGAGTGGGAAGCTACATTAGATAGTAGTAGGGGAGAAGATCCTCACAGAGAGATAAGAGACATTCTCAAAATAAGTTATGATGCTCTGGGAGTAGATTTAAAAAGATATTTTCTTGATATCGCTTGTTTCTTGGGGAGCATGTAGACCGTGTGAAATCAATACTAGAAGCTTGTTACGACCTCAAATCTGTGATCGGTATTAAACAACTCCAAGAAAAGGCCTTAATAAGAATTGACAATGAGACTGATGATGAGACTAACGAGCTGGATGGAACAAAAACAGGTGTGATTTGGATGCATGACTTGATAGAAGAAATGGGTAAAGATATAGTATATCAAGAGTCACCTGATGAACCAGGGGAACGCAGCAGACTATGGAGTCGAAAAGATGTCGACCATGTTCTAACAAATAATACCGTAAGTATATTAATGATGTTTTGTGTTTTTCAGTTCGGAAAACATTTTATATTGAATATAATTTCTTATTGAGACCTTGATGAAAACTGTATTAAAACTGTACTTGTGCTTCCAATAGAAATTGCTATGTTTTTTATTTATTTTTTTGGTCTAAATAGAAATTGCAATCATAAATGTTGCTAGGCTAATAAGCTTGCTTTCTTTTACTGTAGGGTACAAATAAAGTTATAGGTATTCATGTCCCGTGGGGATCATTTACAATATCTTCGAATGCTAAAAGCTTTTCAGAGATGAGGAATCTTAGATATATTTCTATGAGAGAAACATCCTTTTCTGGAGATATTGATTATCTCTCCAACCAGTTGAGGTGGCTCAATTTGCAAGAATGTCCGTTGCAATGTTTTCCTTCTGATTTTCAAGCAAACAAACTTGTAAATCTTGATATTTCTTGGAGTTGCGAAATCACACGACTATAGGAGGGACGTAAGGTACTATAATCTAATAATTCATTTGATTTCAAGACTTCTTTAATTAAAAATAAGACAATAAGTAATAGATAACTGTGTTGTAAATTACTGCATCCACTTGGTTGATCTTTTCCTTTTTCTTTTGCCATACAGAATTTTTCAAGGCTAACATGTATGAAATTAAGTCATTGTACATCCCTAGAGGAACTTCCGGACTTCAGTGGAATCCCTAGCTTGAAAGAGTTGGAACTATATGAATGTTTCAATTTAGTTGAGGTTCCTGATTCAATTCGATTCCTGCGTAACCTTGAGAGTCTTAATGCAAGTCGATGCTCAAAACTGACTACATTTCCAAAAATTCCAGTAAAGATGGATTCCTTGAGACAACTTTTTCTTAAAGGTAGTGACATAAGAAAATTAGATGAGTCAATTGGAAATCTAACTGGGCTTGCACGTTTAGATCTTACTGATTGCAAAAATCTCACAACTCTACCGTGCAGCATTTATGGGCTGCAACATTTAGAGTGGCTTCATCTTGGTGAATGCTCAAAACTTGTCAGATTTCCAACAAATACCAAAAGTTTGAATGTCGATGGTTGCTCACTATCACTTCCCAAGCTAGAGCAGTTGTATATGGGAGGATGCACGAGTTTATCAGATTGTGATTTCCTGATGACTCTTGATTGCTGCGAAACATTAGAGTGGCTTAATCTGTCAAGAACCAATATTGTTAGTCTTCCTGATTGCTTCACCAAATTTGTCAACTTGTGGCTATTTGACTTGTCCGGTTGCAAGAGACTCCGAGGAATTCCACCAAACACTAGCCCATACACCGGTAAACCACTACCCACTTGGTCGCCGTCAATTCTGGAGCCAATTCCGGAGCTTGTGGAAGAGGGGGCGTCGCCGTCAATTGAAGAGCCAACTCCGTCGTCATGGCTTTCTTTGTCTCCCGAAACTCCGAAACGACACCGCAGCGCGGAAGAACACCAGTGAATCCGCCGGGGGGCAAGCATCGATGGTCCCCATGTTCCCTGATCTGCAGAGGAACCAACTGAGTTATCATGGCTTTCTCTGAACTCTTCAGAACCAACAAAACCTCTTGGCCCAGTTATAAGGTGATCAAGACCAGTGGCTGTCTCTGTCTGTGCTGCCAACACTGCCATCCACTTCAGAGTTCAGTCGAGACAGAGAGGTTTGAAATCCCACCTGCTATTTATTCTACTTGGAGCTTCATAGTGTGCCACAACTAATAACATTTCAACATTTTTCAGGTTTGGGTATGACCCTGTTTTGAGGTTGTCTTCATCTGCTATTTACTCATCATCAATCTGTAAGTTCATATATTCATCTTTTCCTTTTAGCGCAGATCTATGTTGTTTGTTACTGCATTAGAATTTGATACTTTGTAACCATGTACATCATGTACAATTGAACTCTGGCTTATTTTGAAGTGCATTAAGGGCAAGTTTCACATTTTCAGCCCACCAACTGTTATTCCAGAATTGAACAAATGGCCCAGTCAACTCACTCACTATAAGCACTACATTGTACAGTCAAAGTGATGAATGCATTGGCAGTTGGAAGTATGTATAGTCCATGCTCTCTTTCTGACAAAGCATTGACATTGATTTTATTACTCCGAAAACTGCTAATACAAGGAAAAAGAGAAAAAAAATTAAATTCCTCCTTAAACTTTGTGATTAAATCATTCAGAAGGGAACAAAATGGCTCTCCATCTATCTTTTTATTCTTTCTTTCTGGAATATGCATGCTCCAAACCCTTGATATGAATTACTCCCTGTATCAGACTTTGTGAATCTTTAAGAATGCAGTGATGCTAGCACATGATATGAGAAAATGCAGAAGCATATACTGCCTTTAGATATAGAGTACAGAACAGCATCTTGGCATCTATTTTTGACAATAGCATATATTTTTTATAAACAAGATGCTGCCATTCTTTTCTATTTCTGTTAATCAAAGGAACTTATATAAAAATTTTGTAGTTATGCTCAACAAGATGTTTGCTGACTTGATCAACTTTGCTATTTCCGAGATAGCCATAGTTAGCCTTTTCAATTAACACAGTATATGACAATATCTTTCTTAATCAAGACATAAACAGAGAGGATAATCAGAAGGGGTTTGTAGAGACATATATTAGGAATATTAATTAATATATTTGATGTTACTTTCACAAAATTTCTTTTAATGTTTCAGGGTCATTTCTGTCAAATTTTTTAGTTTTTGGCTAACAAAACCTCTTCTCTTAATAATAGTATAGATATTTGATGTTACTTTCACAAAATTTATTTAAGATTTTGTAAAATTTTCTGTATCTTTTTCTGACATATAACACTCATCACACCACTGAATTTCAATGATATGTACATTGTACTAGATTGATGAGTGAACTGAGCTACGTAGTGCAATGCTCAGTATCTCATGCTAGGAATAAAATCATAAAAAAGATGAAATGGTTGGTTGCTCTATCTCTATTTCTTTGTTAGTACATTTTGAATGAGAACCTGAAATATATTGTAGTTCTATTTATGTCATTCTGTGTTCGTCCTTCTAATCTACAACAGAGCATGAAAAGTCTCATGAGGCTTCAGTATGAGTTTCATATAGATTTATATGCTCTATGTCATTCAGTGTTCGTCCTTCTAATCTACAACAGAGCATGAAAAGTCTCAAGAGGCTTCAATACGAGTTTCATATAGATTTATATGCCTGAAATATATTTTAGTTCCGATGTTGAATTTTAACGCATCATTGCAGTTTTAGGAAAGCGGGGCTCAATTTGCACAGGAACATATTGCCCCCACATGGAAACTCATGGGAGAATTTAATCGATCTTCTTGGAATTGCTGCCTCAGGTACCATTTTCATGGTATTAAGTGATTTTCTCAGCTTACCTTGAACTATCTTGGAGATTTGGCTGCTTATGGTTTGGAAGTTGGTCATAGATTATAATGGATTTCTGTAAATTTTACCAAAAACTGGAAGCTTTTACTCTGATTTTGTTACAGTATCATGGAGGAGCGAATTTTGGCCGAAGTCCTGCTGGTCCCTCCATTGCAACTAATTTTGACTATGATGCACCCCTAGATGAATATGGTATGCAAATAGCGGATTAGCATTTTGACTAGGTTCTTTTTAATTTTGCCTCATAACCGTCCCTTTACAGATTTAACTTTTCCTTAATGTTAAATGTGTCAGGGGAATTGGTTGTAAACCTAACATCATCTTCCATGAAGTCTGTTACCTAACACATGCTTTTTCTTATTTATTCCAGGACTACCAAGGGAACCAAAATATAGCCATTTGAAATATCTGCACAAAGCCATCAAATTAGCATATGCAGATTATAGTGGCTACTGATGAGCTAATAAAACTTATCGCTGATAGGTATGTAATTAGCTGAGCCAATGTGGGATAAAGTCCTTTCACTGTTGAGGACTTTATCTCGGATGAGCTAATAAAATTTATCTATGATAGGTATATAATTTGCTGCTCTTATTAAATGTTTCCGTTTTATAAAGCTGCAACTCGGACATGAAATGTTTCATAGTTAATATAATGATCATGTCAACTATATTTTCTGTGCTTTTGAATTTAGTCCTTAAATAACATTGGTAGCTCCAAAACCCGCGGCAAAGCGCGGGCATAATTTCTAGTACATATACTAAAGATGAGTTGGGGTTACTATTTTCAATTGTTCATCAGGGGTGAGAAATGACGCAGCTGTCCCTGGCTGGCTTTGGGTTTAAATCACAAAATTGCTGTAGGTGTTTCTGGGGAGTCAGAAAATTGCTGTGGGAGGTTTTTGGGGAGAGCATGTATTAAAACTGAGTTAAGGTGGTGAGTTGAGGTTACTATTTCCGATTCTTCATCAGGGGTGAGAAATGACGTGGCTGCCCCTGGTTTTGTGTTTGAATCAGGAAATTGCTGTAGGTGTT
Source organism: Rosa multiflora (assembly GCA_002564525.1). Lineage (NCBI taxonomy): Eukaryota > Viridiplantae > Streptophyta > Magnoliopsida > Rosales > Rosaceae > Rosa > Rosa multiflora. The sequence goes on along the minus strand of BDJD01004910.1, from coordinate 18,705 downwards.
TTTGGAGAATGAGATAATTGCTGTGGGTGTTTTTGGGGAGAGCATATACTAAAGATGAGTTGAGATCACTGGGTCAGGTTTGAATCACAAAGTTGCTGTAGGTGTTTTTGGGGAGAGTATTGAATTTCAGGTTTGCTGTTCTGTGCGATAGGGATAGAGATAGACATAGAATGGGGGGGGGGGCCCGCGCCGCGGGGGGGGGGGGGGGGGGGGGGCGGGGGGGGGGGGGGGGGGGGAGGGAGAGAGAGAGAGAGAGACAGAATTTTGATCCGTTGTCGTTGCAGGCAGACAGTTATGTGTTTTTTCCCTGGTTTGATCCATAATCGGTGTTTTGTTGGGTCGCTTCTAGAGAGAGAATAGTGCGTTTTGTTTGATTAGTTTTTAGGGTTAGGGTTATGGAATTGGGTGATTGAATTTGATTGTCTAATTTGAGAATTTTGATTCCCAGTTTGTTGAAAATCAAATTCAGTTAGACAGTTTTGCTGTATTTATGCTTAATTGAAGAGTTGGCTAATATCAATGATTGAGATAAAGTTTGTGAGTACAATGATGGAAATGAGATTTGTTAATATGATTGTGGAAATAGACCCAATAATGGTAATTGAAATGGTAATCAAATGAAAAAGAATTTTGCCTGCAAAGATTTGAACAAATTTAGGAGTTTTGTTTTTTTTATTTTTATTTTTTGTTGGTGTTGATTTTGGAGTTTTTGCTGGAGGTAAGTTTTCTTTGCTGTTTTCTTTGTTTAGTATTCTAACAAGTTTGATTAGTGTCTTTTGGTGGTGAATTTTTTTTTCCCTCTCTTTTTTTGAAACTGAACTGTTGGATTTTGGTTTTTTTTAGTAAGATTGTCGGTTTGGTTTCATAGTTATTGTGCTCTGAACCATCTTTAATAACAAAGTCATCAGATATAATAACAAAGCATAATGGGCGTCTCTTCTGAATAATTATAATGAAGCAAAGATTAAGCTGAGAGTTTTGGATATAATATGTTAGTGATTTGATTGTAATATTTTAGTGCTAGGATTTAAGTGTGCCACTCATATTGAAACCATGAAATCATATAGAAATCCTACAAACTAGAGCCATGCCGCTGGTATTAGAATTTCCAAGGCAGGTTTTGTTACCTATTTTTCATTTGTGGTCTTCTTTGTTGGTTTGAAGTAGTAACTTATTCCAACAGTCATGCATATCTTCCTTCATGAAACAAAGACTGTGTTAGGAACAGTCTTCTTGATGAGAAACCTTCATGTTCCAATCAAGTTTTCATGCTTGGCCTTATTTATCATTGATGTCAATTTTTAATGTGTAATTATCTGTATTTGCATCTTTGCTTATTTTGACCCTGCAACACTCAGATGAAACTGTGTAATTGTGCAGCTGACTCTGTGAGTTAGTTTCTCTTAACTTTCATTCGGCAAAATGGGAAATTTTGGATTATATGTAGTTTCTGAAATGTGCATATAATTTGATGGCTGGATTATAGAATTGTGATTCGATTCCAATGCTTTTATCACATGATCAGTTTATATATATGTTAGATTTAATTAGGGCATGCTTTGGTTGTCACACACTGTTAATGTGAGAAAGAGCATTATGCTTATGCTTTTAATTTTCAAATCAGTCTCATATATTCAACAGTTATTTCGAGTGTAAGCTCAAAATAGCAGTTCAGATATGCAGATGATAAAGGTAAGGTCGTATTTTGATGATAATGAAACTTAGTGATGTCAAAAGTTACTTTAATTGAAAGGAATGATTTGGAATAAGGGTACTCTAGAGCCACAGCAATTAGGGTCCAACACTGTCGAAACTTTAGACCGAATATAGATTGGTGGATAAGAAATGTTTGATGTATGTGTGCAAAAAGTCGTACAATATATATATATATATAGCTTTACTGCGAATTGATCGAACTATATCATATTAGCAATCTAGGGAACTAGGACAGTCCATTTCTCATGAAAAGTATGCTGCCATTTTTTTTCTTTTTGATTTACAAAGCTTCTACGTCATTGTATATTTGGAAATTTGCACATTGAAGTATGTCACTATCACTAATTTCGCAATGCAACTGGTTTGGGATCTATGAGAATGCATAGCTCATCAGATGAGGACAAATGCATAGCTCTTAGGTGTTTGATTTTTGGTGTGTCAACTATATGTGAAACAATACAAATAAAGCATCATAAAGCAAGCTCTGCCCATTAGGATTTATTTCGTTCTTCTCTTAGAAGCCTCAAGTCTTTTTCATGTTGATCATTGGGGTTTTGACTCTAGTTCTAATTGATGAGTTTTGCTACATATGAAGAGTGATGAGTTAGTTGTTCTCTGTGTTTGTCTAATTGAAAAGACAAGTAACAAATATACAATAGCCAATACAAATATACAATCCAGCTATGAAAACTTAGATGCCAACTGATTTAGTGTTACTGTTACCTTTAGAGTCTTACAAGAGGAACAAAATGCCAGAATAAACATAAAAACTATAGAATGGCAACTAATTTAGTGTTAGTGTTATCTGTATATGTCTGCTTTAATCAAATCCCAACTGGTTTTTCACTGTAATATGCTTGTGGCAGTTGTCTGCATAGGAATTTGATACCATGGATATTGTGTACAGCAAGACTACTTGAGATATTAACCAAGCAACTGATAGTCTGATACTTGATAATTAAACAAAACAAATGGCAATGAGAATATAGGACATAATTGAGAACTCATTGCCCTATGCCAATAGTAATTTGGTAAGTAACATTTCTTTTTGTCAAGGGATTTGAAGACTTTTTCTTTTGAGATTGTATAAAACAGACCTGAAAATCAACACAGTCAGCCCTTAATATCTAATATTGCCGTATGATTTTACATGCAATCTCCTTCCTAGAAAATACATTGAACCCAAACAAAATGTACAGAGTAGACTAACTAATTTCCTTGTTCCATCAAGCATCAAGGTAATGCTTTTCCAAGTCTTCCGAGATAATTTTAGTCCAAGTCTAAAAGGAAAAAGTGAAAGGGGAAACTCCTTGGCAAGTGCAGTCAAAGAGAAATTGCAAAGAAAGAAGAGCGAGGCTCATAGAGGTTCTGATTTAGTCCATTTTCAACGTCACATTCACACTGCAGCAGGCACCAAGAAACTTTCTTGAGAATTGAGATGTACATTACATGAGCACTCCAGGAAGGCATGCAACATTCAACAGATGGAGCAAAGCAAGCAGAATATGGCTTCTCTGACCAACGAAGCAGCAGCCAGTTCTTCATCTTCTTCTCTCCCACTTTCTTCTACTGATCACCAAAATCATTACACATACGAGGTCTTCCTGAGTTTTCGAGGCGAGGATACACGCTTTAATTTTACAGATCATTTGTATACTGCTCTGTGTCAGAGGGGAATTGAGACCTTCAGAGATGCTGATAAGCTTAGAAGAGGAGAAGAAATATCACCAGCTCTTCTCAAAGCAATTGAGGAGTCCAGAGTTTCAATCGTCGTCTTCTCTCAAAATTATGCTTCCTCAAGGTGGTGCTTAGATGAACTGGTCAAGATACTTGACTGCAGAAAATCAAAAAGACAAGAGGTCAGACCGGTTTTCTACAATGTGGCTGCCTCAGATGTACGACACCAATTTACAGATCATTTGTATACTGCTCTGTGTCAGAGGGGAATTGAGACCTTCAGAGATGCTGATAAGCTTAGAAGAGGAGAAGAAATATCACCAGCTCTTCTCAAAGCAATTGAGGAGTCCAGAGTTTCAATCGTCGTCTTCTCTCAAAATTATGCTTCCTCAAGGTGGTGCTTAGATGAACTGGTCAAGATACTTGACTGCAGAAAATCGAAAAGACAAGAGGTCAGACCGGTTTTCTACAAGGTGGCTGCCTCAGATGTACGACACCAGACAGGTGCTGTCGGTGACGCATTTGCTAAAATTGATCCATGCAAATACAAGGATAGCATGGATAAATGGAAGGCAGCTCTCAAGGAAGCAGCCAATTTGTCTGGATGGACTTTCAAGGAGGGCCGGTATGTTTTTAACCCAACCCCACTAGGTAGTTGATTAGTTAGCCTATTTTTTATTTATATTGAAAAATCCATATATTAATCTTCTACTTTATTCGATTTCCTATATGTGCTTTTAATTTCATAGGTACGAGGCTGAATTTATACAAAAAATTGTTGAGGATTTGCTCGCCAAAATAATAAACCCTTCATGTGAGTTGCACGTTGCTGAACATCCAATTGGCTTAGGGTCTTGTAGACAAGACGTCAACAAACTTTTAGATGCCGATGAGAATAACATGGTTGGCATATGGGGGTCTGGTGGAATAGGAAAGACTACAATTGCGAAAGACGTGTTTAATTCAATTCGCCATAAGTTTGAAGGTATCTGTTTCTTGGCGGATGTTAGATCAAAAGGCATAACCCAACTGCAAGACACACTTTTGTCTCATATATTAAACTCAACTTTGAAGGTGGACAGTGTTGATGAAGGACTCAGTTTTATAAAGACAAGGATGCGACATAAAAAAGTTCTCTTAATTCTTGATGACGTGAGTCATTCTAGCCAATTACAGAACTTAGTTCCATCCCCTGATTGTTTTGGGCTGGGCAGTAAAATTCTCATAACAACAAGAGATAAAGGTTGGCTAATTGCTCATCAAATTGATGAAGTATACGAGGTCAAAATGTTAGATGATGATCAATCTTTGGAGTTGTTTAGCTTGAATGCATTCAAAAGAAATGGACCTCCAGGAGATTATCTAGAACTTGCACAACGTGCAGTACGCTATGCCCAAGGCCTTCCATTAGCTTTGATAGTTTTAGGGTCTCATCTATTTCGTAAAAGCAGACAGGAGTGGGAAGCCACATTAGATAGTTGTAGGGGAGAAGATCCCCACAGAAAGATAAGAGACATTCTCAAAATAAGTTATGATGCTCTGGGAGTAGATTTAAAAGGATATTTTCTTGATATCGCTTGTTTCTTTAAAGGGGAGTATGTAGACGATGTGAAACCAATACTAGAAGCTTGCTACGACCTCAAATCAGTGATTGGTATTAAACAACTCCAAGAAAAGGCCTTAATAAGAATTGACAGAGATTTTATTTTGAATTGTGATTGGATTTGGATGCATGACTTGATAGAAGAAATGGGTAAAGACATAGTGTATCGGGAGTCACCTGATGAACCCGGGAAACGCAGTAGAGTGTGGAGTGAAGAAGATGTAGACTACGTTCTAACAAATAATACAGTAAGTATATTAATGGTGTTTTGTGTTTTTCAATTCAGAAAGCATTTTATATTGAATATAATTTCTTATTGAGACCTTGAAAAAAACTGTATTAAAATAGTACTTGTGCTTCCAATAGGAAATTGCTATGTTTTTCCCTTTTTTGGTTTGAATAGAAATTGCAATCATAAATGTTGCTAGGTTAATAAGCTTGTTTTCTTTTACTGTAGGGTACAAATAAAGTTATAGGCATTCAGACCCCCCCATGGCGATCATCTACAATATCTTTGAATGCTAAAAGCTTTTCAGAGATGAAGAATCTTAGATATATTTCTATGAGAAGAATATCATTTTCTGGAGATATTGATTATCTCTCCAATCAGTTAAGGTGGCTCGATTGGCAAGCATGTCCGTTGCAATGTTTTCCATCCGATTTTCAAGCAAACAAACTTGTGGAGCTCAACATTATTGAAAGCAAAATCAGACGACTATGGAAGGGACGTAAGGTACTATAATCTAATAATTCATTTTTATCATTTTATTTCAGGACATCTTTAATTAAAAATAAGTAATAGATAATTGTGTTGTAAATTATTGCATCCACTTGGTTGATCTTTTCCTTTTTCTTTTGCCATACAGAATTTTTCCAGGCTAACATGTATGAATTTAAGTCATTGTACATCCTTAAAGGAACTCCCAGATTTGAGTGGAATCCCTAACTTGAAAGAGTTGAATTTACGTGACTGTGAATCCCTAAAGGAACTCCCAGACTTGAGTGGAATCCCTGACTTGAAAGAGTTGAATTTAAGTGGCTGTAAATCCCTAAAGAAATTCCCAGACTTGAGTGGAATCCCTAACTTGAAAGAGTTGAAATTACGTGGGTGTACATCCCTAAAGAAACTCCCAGACTTCTCTGGAATCCCTAACTTGAAAGAGTTGGAACTATATGAATGTATTGGTTTAGTTGAGGTTCCTGATTCAATTCGATTCCTTCATAAGCTTGTTACCTTGAATGTTGGCGGTTGCTCTAACCTTATTATGTTTCCAAGAAAAATCAACTTGAAATCTGTAGAAACAATCTCTATTAGCTATTGCAAGCTTGAAGAATTTTCAGAAGTTTGGGAAGAGATGGGTTTCTTAAGAAAATTGGTTATAAGAGGCACTTGCATTAAAGAATTGCATCCGTCCATTACAAGGCTTATTGGGCTGGAAAATTTGGACCTAAGGGACAGTCAAAATCTTACAACCCTATCGTATAATATTTATGAGTTGCACAATCTAAAGGCTCTTGATGCGAGTGGATGCTCAAAACTGGCTACATTTCCAAAAATTTCAGTAAAGATGAATTCCTTGAGACAACTCTCTCTTAAAGGCAGTGACATAAGAGAATTGGATGAGTCAATTGAAAATCTCATTGGGCTTGAAGAGTTGGATCTTACTGATTGCAAAAATCTCACAGCTCTACCGTGCAACATTTATGGGTTGCACAATCTAAAGAGACTTGAAGCGAGTGGATGCTCAAAACTGGCTACATTTCCAAAAATTCCAGTAAAGATGGATTCCTTGAGACAACTCTTTCTTTCAGGCAGTGACATAACAGAATTGGATGAGTCAACTGAAAATCTCATTAGGCTGGAAAATTTGGATCTTAGTGATTGCAAAAATCTCACAACTCTACCGTTTAATATTTATGAGCTGCACAATCTAAAGGCTCTTGATGTGAGTGGATGCTCAAAACTGGCTACATTTCCAAAAATTTCAGTAAAGATGGATTCCTTGAAACAACTCTCTCTTAAAGGCAGTGACATAAGAGAATTGGATGAGTCAATTGAAAATCTCATTGGGCTTGAATATTTGGATCTTACTGATTGCAAAAATCTCACAACTCTACCGTGCAGCATTTATGATTTGCAAAATTTACAGTTCCTTTTTCTTGGTGAATGCTCAAAACTTGTCAGATTTCCAACAAATACCAAAATTTTGAATGTCGATGGTTGCTCGCTATCACTTCCCAAGCTATGTGTGTTAAGTATAGCAGGGTGTAGTATATTATCAGATTGTGATTTCCTGATGACTCTTGATTGCCGGGAAACATTAGAGGAGTTTAATCTGTCAAGAAACAATTTTGTTAGTCTTCCTGCTTGCCTCACCATATTTGTCAACTTGCGATACCTTAACTTGATGAACTGCAAGAGACTCCGAGGAATTCCGGAGCTTCCACCAAAGGTCAAGAATAGCGGCTATCTTTATCTTCCGAACCTCCGAAACCACATCGCACCGCGGAAGAACCATCACCGGCTGAGTTGTTTCGGCTTTCTCTCTCTACGGAACCAACACCAATGAATTTTCCGAAACGACAACGTCTTGCCGATGCATCGATGGTCCCCATGTTCCTGTGGTTCAACACCAAGCAGAGGAACCAACTGACTTGTTAAGGCTTTCTCTGAACTCTTCAGAACCAACAAAACCTCGTGGCCCTGTTAAAGGTGATCAAGACCAGAGGCTGTCTCTGAACTCTGAACCATCCACTTCAGAGTTTAGACAATAACATCATTTAATTGAGACAGTGAGGTTTGAAATCCCACCTGTAATTTATTATATATTTACTTGAAGCTTCAGAGTGTGCCACAACAAATAACATTTCAACATTTTTCAGGTTTGGGTGTGAGGCTGTCTTCATCTGCTATTTACTCATCAATCTGTAAGTTCATATATGCATCTTTTTCAGGTTTGTTACTGCATTAGAATTTCAAACTTTGTAACCATGTACATCATCTACAATTGAACTCTTCCCTAGTTTGAGATGCATTAAGGCCTACCAATTGTTATTCCAGAATTGAACAAATGGCCCGGTCAAGTCACTCACTATAAGCTACATAGTACATTTAAAGTGATGTATGCATTGACAGTCAGAAATATGTATAGTCCATGCACTGTTTTTAGGCTGTAACTAGTGGTTACATCAGACAAAGCATTGACATTGATTTTATTACTCCGAAACTGCTAATACAAGGAAAAAGAGAAGATAATTAAATTCATCCTTAAACTTTGTGATTAAATAATTCAGAAGGGAACAAAATGGCTCTCCATCTATCTTTTTTTCTTTCTTTCTGGAAAATGAATGCTCCAAACTTTTGATATGAATTACTCCCTGTATCAGGCTTTGTGAATCTTTAAGAATGCAATGATGCTAGCACATGATATGAGAAAATGCAGAAGCATCTGATCATGGAGATTCTTTCAAGCCAACTAATGGCTGTCAGTAACTAAAACTTACCTGTATACTGTCTACAAACTCCTCCAATTTTCTATAATATAATAGTTAGCACAATATAACGGCTAGTAGCATGATGCTTTGGATCTGGTAGGAGCCTGAGATTGGCTACGTGAAATGATGGTATCAAAATTGTTTGTTGTCGTCCAAAGTTAATTCCATTGTTGTAGGAGAATATTGGTGGTTATCAGCTAGCTAGGACATGCAAATTATGGTAGTTCATAGAACTTGGTTGATATGATCCATTAGTAACATTTGTATTCTGGTTCATTTCCTTTACTTGTTGCTATGTTGCTAGGTGATTGATATCATGCAATTTGTTTGTTTTTTCAATTTGCAGTGGGGACTGTAGATTTTGCACTTGGAGAGGTTACAAACTCTGGCCAAGTTGGCTACATGGTAATTGCTGATCTAGCTCAATTTGAGATGACCGCAAATAAACTAGAAGCAAAGGTATATGTTATTCTCCTCTAGTTGTACTCTTGCCTATGCTCTTTTCCTAGTAATTCTGGGATCAAGCGCCCGTATGTTATTGTTTACAATTTTATCGAAACATCTCATGGTAAAAAGGCATGATGTTGCATTGTCCACATGGTCCATGGATTACGCACATGGAATATGAAATGCATCACTTTAAGAAAAATCTCCCTTGTATATGTGCATGCCACAAGCACATTAAATTTTCCTCTATAGATTACAACTTGAAATTTCATAAACATGTATTGACAATAATTTGCCAAACTCATATACAACAATTTTTTGGTATCAGAAGTTCTAGCCTGGCTTTGGCTATGAATCTTGCTTCAAGGTGATGCGGCAGGTGTGTGCTGACCTTCTTGAGGAAATGGAATTGGTTTTCATTGTTTCTAAGGATGGAATTGATACTGTGAGAGTGGTATGCCGATTCAAATGCCTGAGCAATAAGCTACCGAAAGGCAGGCATTTGATTGGGGATAGTGTGGTTTACGATGTGGGTGTTTGGTTGCCCGGGGAGTTTCAGCTGCAGCTAGAAGTTACCCCCATAACCAAGTATGATTCGGACCCTCAGCTGGTGTTGGGCCGCCAAATTGCGGTGAATAAGTCATATGTATGCATGCTATGGATTGAAGCAGGGGAATATTCGGGTTTTGAATATTCGGGTGTGAGTGTAGAAGGATGGCTTTTTGTCTGGAAAATTTCTGAAGGTCCAGACGAAGACGGTACGCCACAAATCACAGGAAAGATTGTTATAGCCATTCAAGTAGTTGGTTAGGGGGAAGCTGTTCATCAACGAGTTTGTTGGCACTGTCATAAACAAGTAAATGATTCTGTTAATGCTATTTTCAATCAAAGAGTTAAGCTGAATGCTTTTGATGTCCATGATCATTTGTCTGTTGATCTTGTAGTGGTTGATTGATCTATCTTTTGTTTCTATACTTGCAGCAGGTTTTGGTTGTTCGGGTTAGGAAGCGTGTTCTACAGATTGATACTACTAAAGTTGCAAGGGGTAAAGTCCCTTCTGCTGAGGATCCTATTAAGTTTCCTGTTGAAAAGCTTATTGATGGGGTCCAATTTGTTGGTAAACATGACGGAGAGATAACAGATTTTATCAATGTGCCAATGGATGACCACCTGGCTGGTTTCTGCTTCTTTGGATGGAACTGTAGGTATGGTCACCATTTTGCGGACCTTGTTACATATTTCCTTTTAGTGGAATAAGCAGTGAAACTTACGGTGCATTTTCATCAGGGTTGGTGGGAACACTATGGCTCCAGCTTGCCCTTCTACATCTTTATAGATTTTTTTTCCCTTGGTCAATTAAAATAATCTTTTGGTTAAAAAAAAAAAAAAAAAAATCTGTTGCCTATTCCTGCTTCACTCTATGCTTCAGGGAATTTTGTATGAATTTGGATAACATATTGTTCTTGTCCTTCAAAGCCCTTTTATATGGTACAACACGAGAACTGGATATGGCAGATGAACTTCTCCTCTATTTATGTTGCCTCTCTTCGATTTCTGTCTATCTCGGACTGTCTACCTTTCCTTCTTCTTGTCTTTTTTTTTTTTTTGAGAATAGTTCTTCTTTTCATTTCTTTTCTTTCCTATATTGCAAAATGCTGATATGCATGAATCGTAATGAATCATAACCGAATATACCAAACTCACACCTCGTCTAGGTTCACCTCCCTTTACAGAAATTAATGCATGATTAATCTGTGAATCTCATCATTTTCTGTGGAACTATGCTAGCTAGTATATGTAAGAAGTACGGTGTTGTTTCACTGAGACAAAACCTAGCTTGACCAAAGCAAACATGGCTTCGTTCGTTGGAAGAACAGTGAAGCTAATATTGCTTTTGCTATTCTTAACAATCACATGTGATGCTAAAACATATGTTGGAATCACTACTGATTTGGGCGGAGGAATGAATATCACCTTTCACTGTAAATCCGCAGATGATGATCTCGGCGTCAAAGTGTTTCTTTCCCAACAATTGATGAGGGTTTTCACAGTCATAAGCAAGTGGCATGAGTGTATTTAGAGGCTGCTGTAGGATGAACCTCTCTCTAACAAGTATGTCTATAACAGATCAATGAGTAAGCGTGTATGTGCAAGTTATCCTCTTAGAATAAATACCTTTCCATTTTCATTTATAAAAACTATTCAGTTTCAGATTAATAGTGTATATGTAAGCTTTGCATTTTGGTTTTAATTGATCATAATTTTCTACAATCAGAAACCGGTTTCATGAAATGAACAGAACACTGGACGAATAGCTCATTTTCTTAAGTTAATTGGAATAAATTAGCATTTGTAACTTAGCCCCTTAACGTTTTCATATAATTAATGTTCCTTGCCTATCAAATTTGTAGGTAACAAGCGAACCAATAGTGATATACACCAACAGTGGTGAGACCATTTGTTGGTCGGAGCAAGCAATGGGTGGTAAGTCTCCTTCCATATGAATGCACAGTGCTTGCCCTACTCTTTCAGCTATAGCATCTGGGTTTAGATCATTTCATTCATGGTATAATTCACAAAGTAATGTTCTTTTGTCGGATTTAATTTTATATTACAAGATGGTGAATTTTGTACCATTTGTTGGTAAAAATATGAAACCGATCTTCCTTGTATATGATGAACTGTTCCATGGATGATGAAAATGTTGAATTAACATGTTGGTGAGTAAGTCTTGACTGCATGTGCTTTTTCATTGCAGCCATTGAGTGGGGGGTTGATGAAGAGTTTGCAGACAGTGATGTGAGGCTGGGGCTTCCCTCTATGGAGGCTGCTGCAGAACACTTCCAAATACCATCACCGCAATATCTAAGGCTCTTTCTAACGAGCTAGTCTTTTGCAGTTAACGACGCTTAGTTGAGTTATGAAAATGAGATTTAAATACTTGTAATCTGATGCCACGAATAAGGGCACGTGTCTTTTTAATTTCCTTGTTTTGTAACTCAGAGGAAGTAGCAAATTACTATCACCATGGTGCTGCTGCTGTATGAAGACAGGTGAGGTTGTTTCACATCCAATAACAGTGCTTGTTACCTTTCAAAGTTAAATCTCACTAACATCGTAGTGTGTACTGAACAAGCCTCTGAAATTAGATTGGCATCCTACTAGTCATATTGACAGAAAATCTGGTTTATCCTATGTGTCCAATGTCATCTGTTTGTAGTATCATTGTGCTTAACGTGCTAAGAAAATTTTAATTCAAATTTTTTTCCCCCAAGCCATTTCCTCTAACTATAGAAAACGAAGCCAATTAGCGTTGCCTTGATATCTGTCAAGCTCAACTGCACTCATTGGAATTACAGAGAGTCGATCGACTACATTCACAGTTGAAATGTAATTCATGATAAAGAAACCATCTTTTGTACCTCAACTCTCATTTCCACTTCAAATGTTACTCCCCTCTGATTCGTAAAACAGAGTAGAAAATGGTCATGTGAAGTCAGCTTGGAAATGTTCAGTGAGATGCCAAAGAGTGATCTTGTCTCTTGGAACACTATAATTGGTGCTCTGTTCCAAGAGAGCAAGTTTGGGGAAGCAATTGAACTTTTCAGGGTGATGCAGACTGAGGGAATAAAAGGAGATAGGGTGACCATGGTGGAGGCTGCATCTGCCTGCGGATATCTAGGAGCTCTTGATCTTGCAAAGTGGATTCATGCTTATATTGAAAAAAAAATAATAATAAATTAACCGTGACATGTGGCTCGGCACAGCTTTAGTTGACATGTTTGCTAGATGTGGTGACCTTCAAAGTGCAATGAAGGTGTTCGATAACATGGCAAGAAGAGATGTTTCTGCTTGGACAGCAGCCGTTGGAGCAATGACCATGCAAGGAAATGGGGAGTGAGCTATAGAGCTTTTTGATGACACGCTTAAGCAAAGGGTGAAACCAGATGAAGTAGTCTTTGTGGCAGTACTTACAGCGTGCAGCCATGTTGGTCTTCTGAATATCATTGCTTTTTCATTTGTTGGTTTTTCTGAGCTTTTAATTCATCGTGGTTAGTAACATTTGAAATTAGAAAAATGGTAGTTGCATCAACTGATCAGCATATATGGATGGCTTGGATCTGGGGTTACCATACTAGCACCTTAAGAAAGAGGAGCAAGTACGTCTAGTTATATTTGGAAAGAACTTTGATATTAGTAAATGGCTCCATGGATTAATGGCAATTTTGTTTTGTGTATCTGTTCTTGAAAAGGTCTGACTGCCTGTATTCCATTGCAGTGATCAAGTAGTGTGGTTGATGAGACTGATTATCTGTACAGTCATAGGCAAGTGGCATGAGGCTCTTTAGAGGCTGCTGCAGGATGAGTACAAATTTACAATATGTAGGTATGTAAATGTAATCATCTTCTAATAAATAACTGAATCTTTTCCTTTTCCTTTTCCAAGTTTTTAATTAAAATTTTTAACTTAGATGGTTTTGTATCGTTATGTTGCAGTATAACAGCACGCATCTATGATTATTCAATCATTATTCTACATGTTTCTGAAACCTGCTTAGTAAAATGAACAGAACATCGAAAAATGGCTCATTCTTTTAGCAAACTTATTCTTCCTCTGTAAATTTAGAAAGTAGTTGGAAGGATTGGAGTAGCCTCAATTTAAAGATCTATAAACTGAGGTTACGAGTATCTCTGCTCTAGCAACTACACCATCATCATATTTATATTGAGTATCTAAATGTTGCATCAAAATCCGTCCAGAAGTCCCAACCATGTCTGCTTCAATTGAATCCCGACTGTTGTTTCATCCACGTCTGCATTGAGAGCAGAAAGGGGCAAGATCTATCTTGATTTTTACTGCATTAGTGCAACCTTGTTACTCCCATTACCATGTTTATCATGTACAATTAACTTTGGTATATTTTGATGAGCATTGGATGTAGAAAACTTCAAATTTTAGCCTAGCAAGTGTAACTTCATAATTGAACATATGTCTCTGTCTCTACTTGATAAGAACTACATAGGTTACTTGAAATTGATAAATACAGTGACAGTCCTAAATATGTATAGTTTGTTAGTTAATATATGCACTATTATGTGACAGGTTAGCTAGTGGCTACACATAAGGTATCGACATTGATATTAATCCCCTAACACTTGATATAAGGAAAAAGAGAAGAACATGACATTAATCCCTAACTTGTTAAGGAACAAAATGGTTGTCTCTATCTTTGTCTTTCATTTTTCTTTCTTTCTAGAATATGTTCCAAACCTCTGTATACAGTATTCGCCAAATCACTCTTTAGTTAAGTGATTAAAACTTTCTTTCTAGAACAAGAGTCGGATGATGCTAATTTTCGTTAAGAAGTAGAAATCAGCAATGAACTTTGGCCTCCTTGAGCAATGTTGGCTGGCTTTCTGTTTCCCATTCAGCGTGCATTTGGCCATTTGCTTTTGGTTTTGGTTTTTGAGTTACTTCATAAGTGTACACACAAGGATTCAACAAACGCAGAGGATCTGATAGTCGGAGGTTGGCTACATGATGATGAGATCAGGTATGCCGTATCCATTGTCATTGCCGACAGTGAATTGGTCCCACCGTTTTCGGAGAAAATTGATGATCAGATAAGGAAGTGGTTTTCCACACATCTTGTATCCTGTTGTTATTGATCTTGCTTTCTGGTTTTGTGCCTACAATATTTTCCTACGCACTCGGGTGCCAATTTATCGAAACATGTCATATTTGCACCATATTTCCTTGGATTCCTTTCTACTGTAGGATTTTGATCCTCAGAAACAGTTCCATAGATGACAGCAGTTTTGAATTCTAGGTGCACTTCAAAAGGGCCAGCTGCATTTCTTTTCTGGTAAAGTGATTAACAGAGGTGGTCGCTGAATAGTGTCCTAAGAACTGATTCTTCCTCTGAAAATTAAAAATTAGCTGGAAGGATTGAATCCCTAAACTTAAATAGCAATAAATTAATATCCAGTATCTCAATTCTACATGTATAATTCCTGGTTCATGTCTGCTTCAATCAAATCCCAACCGGTTTTTAACTGTAATGCTTGTGGCAGTTGTCTGCATAGGAATTTGATACCATGGATATTGTGTACAGTAAGACTACTTTAGATATTAACCAATGGCAATGGGAATATACAACATAATTGAGAACTCATTGCCCTATGCTAGTAGTAATTTGGGTAAGTAACATTTCTTTTGGTCAAGGGATTTGAAGAAATATTGGCCTTCTCTTTTCTCTTCAGATTGTGTAAAAGTAAAACAGACCTGAAAATCAATTACGTATGATTTTACATGCAATCTCCTTCCTAGAAAGTACAATGAACCCAAACAGAATGTACAGAGTAGACTAGGTAATTTCCTTGTTCCATCAAGCATCAAAGCAATGATTTTCCAAGTCTTCCGAGTCATCACCACCGAAAAAAAAACAAAAAAAAAACAAAGAGTCTAAAAGCAAAAGTGAAAGGAGAAACTCCTTGGCAAAAGCAAAAGAGAAACTGCAAAGAAAGAAGAAAATCCTTGCCAAGTGCGCCTCGTGAGTGAAAGGAGAAACTCCTTGGCAAAAGCAAAAGAGAAACTGCAAAGAAAAAAGAGCGAGGCTCATAAAGGTTCTGATTTAGTCCATTTTCAACGTCACATTCACACTGCAGCAGGCACCAATTAAGAAACTATCTACTTGAGAATTCAGATGTCAGATCTATAGGAAGGCAGCTCAATAGGAACGCAGCATTCAACAGATGCAGCAAAGCAAGCAGAATATGGCTTCTCTGACCAACGAAGCAGCAGCCAGTTCTTCATCTTCTTCTCTCCCACTTTCTTCTACTAATCACCAAAATCATTACACATACGAGGTCTTCCTGAGTTTTCGAGGCGAGGATACACGCTTTAATTTTACAGATCATTTGTACAACGCTTTGTGTCGGAAGGGAATTGAGACCTTCAGAGATGCTGATAAGCTTAGAAGAGGAGAAGACGTATCACAAGAGCTCCTCAAAGCAATTGAGGAGTCCAGAGTTTCAATCGTCGTCTTCTCTCAAAACTATGCTTCCTCAAGGTGGTGTTTGAATGAACTGGTCAAGATACTTGAATGCAGAAAATCAAAAAGACAAGAGGTCAGATCGGTTTTCTACAAAGTGGCTCCCTCTGATGTACGACACCAAACAGGCGCCTTCGGTGACGCATTTGCTACGCTTGTTCGCGGATATGAGGATAGCATGGACAAATGGAAGACAGCTCTTAAGGAAGCAGCAGATTTGTCTGGATGGCCTTTGAAGGATGGCGAGTATGTCTTTAACCCCTCCTCTAGCTAGTTAATTAGTTAGCCTATTAGATATATTATTGAAGTATTTGATTTCGTATATATGCTTTTAAATTCATAGGTACGAGAACAAATTCATCGAGGACATTGTTGAGGAGTTGTCCACCCAAGTGATAAACCCTTCATGTTACTTGGATGTTGCTGAACATCCAATTGGATTAGAGTCTTGTAGACAAGATGTCATCAGACTTTTATACGCCGAGGAAAATATTGTTCGCATGGTAGGCATATGGGGGCCTGGTGGAATAGGAAAGACCACAATTGGGAAAGATGTGTTTAATTCAATTCGCCATGAGTTTAAAAGTAGTTGTTTCTTGGCAGATGTTAAATCTAATTCAAATGGCCTAGCCCAACTGCAAGAGAGACTTTTGTTTGATATTTTAAGGGACGAAAATTTGAAGGTGCACAATGTTGATGTAGGAGTCAGTTTGATAAAGACAAGGATGCGAAATAAAAAAGTTCTCTTAATCCTTGATGATGTGAGTCATTCTAGCCAATTAAAGAACTTAGTTCCATCCCCTGATTGTTTTGGCCCGGGCAGTAGAATTCTCATAACAACAAGAGATAAACGTTGGCTAACTGCTCATCAAGTTGATGAAGTTTACGGGGTCGAAATGTTAGATGATGATCAGTCTTTGGAGTTGTTTAGCTTGAATGCATTTAAAAGAAATAGACCTCCAAGTAATTATCTAGAACTTGCACAACGTGCAGTACGGTATGCCCAGGGCCTTCCATTAGCTTTGATAGTTTTAGGCTCTCATCTATTTCGTAGAAGCAGAGAGGAGTGGGAAGCTACATTATATAGTTGTGGGGGAGAAGATCCCCACAAAGAGATAAGAGACATTCTCAAAATAAGTTATGATGCTTTGGGAGTAGATTTAAAAGGATATTTTCTTGATATCGCTTGTTTCTTTAAAGGGGAGCATGTAGACCGTGTGAAATCAATACTAGAAGCTTGCTACGACCTCAAATCAGTGATCGGTATTAAACAACTCCAAGAAAAGGCGTTAATAAGAATTGACAACGGTTGTACGATTTGGATGCATGACTTGATAGAAGAAATGGGTAAAGACATAGTGCATCAAGAGTCACCTGATGAACCCGGGAAACGCAGCAGATTGTGGGATGAAGATGTCTACGATGTTCTAACAAATAATACAGTAAGTATATTAATGATATTTTGTGTTTTTTAATTCAGAAAGCATTTTATATTGAATATAATTTCTTATTGAGACCTTGAAGAAAACTGTATTAAAACATTACTTGTGCTTCCAATAGAAATTGCTATGTTTTTTTGCTTTTTAGTCTGAATAGAAATTGCAATCATAAATGTTGCTAGTTTAATAAGCTTGCTTTCTTTTACTGTAGGGTACAAATAAAGTTATAGGCATTCAGGTCCCATGGCCATCATCTACAATATCTCTGAATGCTAAAAGCTTTTCAGAGATGAAGAATCTTAGATATATTTCTATGGGAGAAGGTTTTCCTGGAGATATTGATTATCTCTCCAACCAGTTGAGGTGGCTCGATTGGCAAGAATGTCCGTTGCAATGTCTTCCATCCGATTTTCAAGCAAATAGACTTGTAAATCTTGATATTTCTTGGAGTCACAAAATCACACGACTATGGGAGGGACGTAAGGTACTATAATCTAATAATTCATTTGATTTCAAGTCTTCTTTAATTAAAAATAGGGCTAAATACAAATTACTACCTTGTAGTTTGGGTCCAAAATCAATTCAGTCCCTGAGCTTCTAATTTCATCAAAAACACCCTTGAACTTTCAATTTTGATATAATAGGTCCAATTTGTTAGTTTTTCAACAATTGAGTTATTTAACTTATTAACGTGGCTCATATATGGCTTATGTTTTATGATGTGGTGTTGAGGTGGTCTGCATAGTCAATTTAGGACTGAGTCCTACTATTAAAAATAAATAGTTTTTTCAACAAATAATTCAACTATAAATTGAATCCATAATAGAATATTGACGAATTGGACCTATTAGATCAAAATTGAAAGTGCATGGGTGTTTTTGATGAAATTAGAAGTTCAGGGAGTGAATTTATTTTGGACCTAAACCACAGGGTATTAACCAGTATTTAGCCCTTAAAAATAAGTAATAGATAACTGTGTTGTAAATTATTGCATCCACTTGGTTGATCTTTTCGTTTTTTCTTTTGCCATACAGAATTTTTCAAGGCTAACATGTATGAATTTAAGTTATTGTACATCCCTTGAGAGACTCCCAGACTTGAGTGGAATCCCTAACTTGAAAGAGTTGGAATTACGTGCTTGTAGATCCCTAAAGGAACTCCCAGACTTGAGTGGAATCCCTAACTTGAAAATGTTGGATTTATATGGTTGTGAATCCCTGAAGGAACTCCCAGACTTGAGTGGAATCCCTAACTTGAAAGAGTTGAATTTAAT
>BDJD01004907.1:0-13195 GCA_002564525.1 Rosa multiflora | reverse complement strand
CAAAATTCACACAACGGAAACAGATATTCTGTTGAGCAAAGTATTGTCACACAACGGTGAAATCACCGTTGTCTGATTTTTCAATCACACAACACTCGTTTAGACCACGGTTAGTTTGGTCATCAGACAACAGAAAATCACCGTCGTCTGATGACCTTTCTGTAGTAGTGTTTCTTCCCTTATAAAAGGTTTCGAAAACTGAAATTGTAGACGGGGTTTTTTTTGCATAAAATCGTTCTCTCTTGAACTACTAGTGTTTTTGTTCAAATCTGTTTTAGAAAACTCTCTACTTGTTTCATGTATTCTATTGCATAATCTCTCACGTTCATAATTCACTCTCAAGGTCAGTGAGACGTGGAGATCAAGGAAGATTGGTTGATTGGTTCTTGTTGAAAGAGTGATGATTAAGTAATAAGTTAGAACAGTTAGAAACCAAGTTAGCATTTGTTGCTAAGTGAATGTGTTTGTTATGAACAACACTACTTGTATACTGTAAACTCATTTGATTCATATTGGATTTATTTCTCGTGTTGGCTACGTTAAAAGCCACGCAGTGAAGTTTCCTCAGTGGAGAGGTTTACACTGCGTCAGCAAAAGCTTGTGTTCTTTTTACTTGAGTTTTTTGATTATCTAGTCTTCTTCTTTATTCATGTCATTGAGTTTTTGTTCCATCTGGTGTTTTCATTTGGCATCAAAGCGGGTTCTAGAACTTTCTAGTGATCCCAGGAAAGATGGAACATTCACGTGATAGGGCTGCTGGTGGATCTATAAATAGTCCTCTATGGTCCGATGGTGGATGTGAAAAATATACTCAGTGGAAGATATACATGAAATCATATCTCTATGCTCAAGATGAACATGTGTGGAATATTGTGGACTATACCTATGGTAAAAACAAAAGGAGAAAGCTCTTCCCTTGCTAATCCCAAACCAAGGAAGGACTGGATTGAGGAAGAAGTTCGTGATCTGCAAGCAGATTTCAAGGCTAAGAATAGTATTTTCACAGCCCTATCTGAACGGGAAAAACTGAGGATTAGTCACTGTGATACTGCCAAGCAGGCATGGGACCTTCTACAGACTACATATGAAGGGAATAAAAAGGTACGTGCACAGAAATTACAAGCACTGATCATTGAGTTCGAAACTATGACTATGGGAGATGATGAAATAGTTGATGACTTCCATGGTAGAATTCTTAAAATTTCCGGTCAGTGTCGTAGTCTGGGAGCACCTTTCGATGAAGATAAGATTGTCAAAAAAATTCTCAGGGCCTTGCCAGAAAAGTTTCATTCAGAGTCACTAGTATAGAGGACTCATTTGACATTGATGAGTATCCACTCGATGAGCTCATCGGCAATCTCAAAACCTATGAGATGAGGTTAAAACCTGAGAAGAAAAATAAGGATGTAGCCTTCAAGGCTGTAAAAGGAGTAGAAGAAGTAGAAGAAACACTAGATCTTGCTCTACTGACGAAGGAATTCAAAAGATTTCTCAAAAGCAAGAACTCCTCTAGAAATCCCAATGCTCTTAGGAAAAACACTTACGGAGGAAGCAGTAGCAGCAATGACTACAACAGCAAGAGTGGAAAAGGAAGCTTCAACGGAAACCACTCAGGAAAGCCTAAATGTTATGAGTGTGGTGGCTATGGTCGTATCTCTACTAACTGTGGAAATAGGAAGCATGGAAACAGCAACAACAAGTCTCTTCTTTCAACTTGGAGTGATGATGAGTCTCAAGAAGTTGAAAATCTGGCTCTTGTATCATCACTTCTACCTGATTCAGACAGTCACGAGACCTTCTCTAATGATGAAACAAATGTCCGCTACAGACAACTCTACAAAGCTTCAAAGGCAACTCTGCTTAGAAACTTGAATTTGGAAAAAGAAGTAGAATTTCTTAGAACTAAAAAAGAAAAGGTGGAGCATCTATTGGAATCCTCACAATCTGCATGGAAACCATAGAAAAGCAAACATGTGAGTGATCTACAAGATGACCAAGAGTTATTGACATGGAATACTGAAAAAGATGAGTATCTCAACAGGATCAAATTGCTGGAACTGGATGTTAAAGGACAACAAGCATTGAACTTGGAATTGTTGACTAAAAATGAGTCTCTGCAAGATGAATTAAAATTGACTCAAGAAAGATTCACCAAGTTTGATGTCAGCTCTAGCTCCATGTCAAAATTGCTCGGATCAGGAAAAGCTCCTCATGACACATGTGGGTTAGGATACACCGGAGAGAATTCCAAAAGTACCAAATTCGTAAGAGCATCAAGACCTTCTGTAGAAAAAGAAGAAGTCTCCACTAATGATCATGCCAAGATTGTGAAGGAAGGCAAACCAAACCCAAACTTTCAGGTAAAAATTGACCAAGAGTTCCCCACTGGTCAAAACAGGTACGCAAACTCTAGAACCTTTGTTCTTACTTGTCATCACTGTGGTAAGATAGGCCATATCAGACCTAGGTGTAATGAAAGGCTTTCAAATTCACAGTTTTCTCAAGAAAAATGTATGGTTGAATCCCTACAGTTTGAGCTTAAAGAACAAAAATAACTCATTAACATACTAGCTGAAATTGTTTCTAAGAAGAACTTTCAAACTGAAAGAAGAAAAGAGGTCTGGACCAAGAAAAATGAAAGTAAGTATCTTCAGTCTTTTGAAACTAATGATACATGTCTTTTCGCGTGTGCAAGCAAAGCACAACAAAGATCTCACATTGAGGCAACTTGTTTGGTATCCTTGACTGCATTAGCTGACAAGCGACAAGATTTCTGGTATGTTGACAATGGTTGCTCTAGACACATGACTGGAGAAAAATCTTGGTTTACATCTTTTGAGGATGAAAACACAACTGGATCAGTCACGTTTGGAGATGGAAGGAAAGCAAATATTCTGGCTCGAGGCACAGTAAACACTCCAGGTATACCTAACCTTAAAAATGTTTTATTCGTTGAAGGCTTAACTGCAAATCTGATTAGCGTCAGTCATTTGGCTGATGACTTTGAAGACGTGTGGTTTAACAAACAAAGATGTTTGGTCTTAAATCAGAAAGGAGAAGGCATCATGGGAGGTAAGAGATCTGTTGATAACTGTTATCTTATTCAAGCTAATGAATCTTCCAGCTTGCAGTCTTGTTTGTCTGTAAAATCCACAGAGGAGACCTTTGAACTTTGGCACAGGAAGATGGGACATGTAAACTATCAGGACTTGCTGAATTATCTTCCAAGCAATATGTCATAGGCTTGCCCAATTTAAGGGGTAAAACTGACAAGATATGCGGGGAATGCAAAATCGAAAAGCAAACAAAGGCACCTCACAGGGTGATGAATTCTACAACAACCACAAAGGTATTGGAGCTATTACACATGGACCTCATGGGACCATCTCAATCTGAAAGTATTGGAGGTAAGAGCTATATGCTAGTAGTTGTAGATGATTTCTCAAGATACACTTTGGTAAATTTCTTAAAAGACAAGACTGAAACGTTTGAGTCTTTTAAAAACTTGAGTCAAAAATTGATCGTTGAGAAGCAATAATCTAATACCAGTATAGTGAGAGTAAGGTCGGATAATGGTACTGAATTTAAAAATGTCGCTTTTTCTAACTATTTTCATGAGCTTGGTGTGTCACATGAATTCTCAGCTCCAATCACTCCACAGCAAAATGGCATTGTGGAAAGGAAAAATAGGGTATTGCTAGACATGGCTCGAGTGATGCTACATGTTGTAGGTCTTAGCACAAATTTTTGGGCTGAGGCTGTCAGCACTGCGTGCTATACAATAAATAGAGTCTTTCTCAGACCAGGTACTGATCAAACAGCATGAGCTGTGGAAAGGTAAGAAACCAAATGTGCGATACTTTCATGTTTTTGGAAGTCCTTGCTATATTTTACGAGATAGAGAACACCTCGGTAAATTTGATGCTAGAAGTGATGATGATGTGTTCTTGGGATATTCTCCGAACAGTAGAGCTTATCGGGTTTACAATAAAAGAATTGTTATGGAATCCATTAATGTCTCTATTGATGATCAATGTGTGAAACAGGAAGAATCATTTGTAGAACCATCTCCCTCTTCTGTCACACAACCTCTGAACACAGAACCTCCAACTGAGGAAGAATGAGAGGGAATCCCTGACAGCATTTTTGAACCAACTCCAACTCTGAGGAGAGGGTTCAAGCAAGTTCAAAAAGACCACTCCAGTTAAGATATCATCGGAAATCCAACAGATGGAACGATAACTAGGAGAAAAGCTGCAGCATAGGTAAGCCCCTCCAAGGTAAGTCAAGAGAATGTGTTACTGTGTTTTGTTACCAAAAATCTACTAAGCATGAATATTCTATCCCATTTTGGTTTTGTGTCCATTATTGAACCAAAAAATATTAAGGAAGCTTTGTTGGATGATAACTGGATTAGTGCTATGCAGGATGAGCTAAATTAGTTTACTAGGAATGATGTGTGGTACTTGGTACCTTGACCTAGTAAGTGCAATGTTATAGGAACCAAGTGGATTTCAGAAACAAAAGTGATGAAAAAGGGAATGTGATTAGAAACAAAGCCAGACTAGTTGCTCAGGGATACTCTCAGGTTGAAGGTCTTGACTTTGACGAGTTCTTTCCTTCAGTGTACCTTACCTCACTGAATCACCACAAAAAGGAACCCTAATTAATGTAGGCTACACCCACACAGCCGCATTCATTTGTGATTTCTCTCTTTCAGAAGCCTATCTCTCATTCTCTCTCAACCTCCAAATGAAAGGTCAACAGCTCGATCTCCCTATCTCTCTCCAAGTCTCCGACGTCTCCCTTGGTCAGCCATCTCCGACTGGAGATCGGTATGAATGAAGATACTCTCATGGGTATAAAACTTGAGTATAAATACTGGGTTTAAAATTGAGTTTATCTCTCTGCACATCTATAATTATGAAATATGATTATGGTTTGGAACTGTGGTTTGGATCGGTGGTTTATGAGTGACGTCCCGAACCCGAATTTACCAGTTTACAATTCTTTCGATGGGTAAACGACATTTACATTTACTTTTTGGCTCCGTTTCGACATTTTAGGGGGCCCTAAAAGTTGACTTTTTGTTCGGGTCAAAATTTGGGAAAATGTTCTTCATGGAAGTCGTAGAGGACGTTAAACTGAGCGCGTGCATATGTGGTACATAAAAATCGGAGTTCGTATGTGAAAGTTACAAGCGAAATAGTAAAGTTACTGTTCATTGGTAGAAAGTATAAATTTGAATTTTTACTGTTGGGGGCCAGTAACTTTCTTTTCCTCTCTTTCTCCTCCTCCCCGCATTTTCCTCTCTTCTTCGGCGATCTGCAGCTCCGGCCTTCTCTTCTTTTCCGGCCACTTGGTGGTGCAAGCTTGGTGTCAGTAGACTCGTCTCCTCCTCCTGGACGCGCCTGCGGTGATCAATCGTCGAGTTTTGGCCGGAAAACGGCGAACCAAGGCCGAGAAGTTTACTGTAGCAGTTTGGGATTTCCGTCGATTTCCGGCGATTCCGTCCATCTCCGGCCACATAACCGGCGTCGAAGGAGCGGTTTTTCCTAAGGATCATGTTGCCGCTAGCCTTGAGCCACGATTTGCAGAAGATTACGGTCACTATTCACAGTTTGAGTTCAAGCTTCTCCTTAATTGTTGAGGTACTTCCGCTCATTTTCTAACTTGGTTACAGTTGAAAGAATTATTGGGTCCGTTGAGTAGGTGCTGGTGCCAAAGTTTGGTGGCCATCGGAGCTGGTGGCGGTGGCGGCGGTGCCGCCACTGTGGGCGGCGGTAGCGGTGGCTAGGGTAGCTTTTTAATTTCAATTTCTGGCTAGTTAAATTCTATAATTATCATAGAGCTTGTATGTGAAGTTTGGTGAATTTTGGAGAAGCTTGAAGTTAATTATGAATTTTTGAAGTTTAGGGTTTCGATTATCGAATTACGAGAATCCGACCGTCGGATATCTCTCGGTTCTCCCTTGGAACCTATAAATTAACGAATTGGTATTAGTGGTATAATTTGGGTTGCATCCAAGTAGAAGTGGAGATGTAATTATGAGGAATTGATTTTAGGAATCGTATTAATTTGTCGAATAACTATTCACGGAATATAATTGTGTACAGGGCGATGTACCGAGCTATTGCTCGACGAAGGAACTCGTATGCATGGTCGCCTAAATAGTACTGTGAGTGGACATTTGTTTTTAAATTAATTCCGCATGCAGTATTATTACTATTTTCTTCCAATTGAGATTTAATTATGTTTTGAATATTTGAGATTTAGTTTATCGAGATTTATTTATGGATTACGAGATTAGTATTGAAATTCCTTCCCGAGGGCTTTTAGTAGATTTTTGAGATAGTCATTCATGAGTTATTGAGTTGGGAAATGATTTTCGAATATTATTTGATTCAGCAAATATTATGAGAATTATGGATTTCGAATATCGGTTTTTATGAGGATTCACGAATACGAATGTTTCATCGAATTTCTGAGCATGATTGAATTATCGAGATTTATTGAGCTTTGAGCTCCGCACTAATCAGCCTTGAAGTTAGATTGAGTTTTCTTTCCGAAAGCATTTATTGATTTACAGAGTATTTGATTTTATGCTTTCGAGGATGCTTTCGAGGATGTATTGAGATATTGAGGTTTGATTTAGCGAGATAATCCTGAGTTATGCTTTCGGTGAATTATTATTGATTTATTAAGGTAATATCGAGTTTCTTTCCGAAAGCAAGTGATTGAAAGAGGTTATGTTCAGTTCTTGAGGAGGCTATTCAGTTTATTAAGGAGGCCAGTTTTGGCGCATGCGTATCTTACCTAGTTGGCAGTCCCTTCTAGGTAATAGTCTGGTTGGCAGTCCCTTACAGACTACAGCTCGGTTGGCAGTCCCATCCGATGCGTCACCTGGTTGGCAGTCCCTTCCAGATGACATGAGGTAGCTAGTCGGCAGTCCCGTCTACTACCTGTGGTTAGTCGGCAGTCCCGTCTACTACATGTGGCTAGTCATCTGGGTGGCAGTCCCTCCTAGATGACATGAGATGACTAGACAGCAGTCCTTTCTAGTCATCAAACGAGCCTCATGAAAAGGATGTTTTTATAAGGATTGAGGATGAGATTTTAAGAGATTTCCAGATGTTCTTGTTACGTGATTGAGATTTCAGTAAAGAGGATGAATAAGAGTGTTTTCAAGATTGCTACTGCATGCGAGATTTTAGAGAATAACTTGGGAAAGCATTAAGTCTTGCTTATTCATTTGAAATTACTTATTTTTCGTCCACTCACTCTAACGGATTTTAAATGTTTTCCCCTGGGCCCTTCAGTTTTAAATGCCCAGTTTGCAGGCCAGTTTAGCTTGAGGTCGAGCGTACTTGGGGTTGAGGCATAGCTGTCATAGCTTCCGCATTATAAAAGCATCGGTCATTTATCTTGCTTTCTATTCTCTTGTTCGCCTGTATATTAGATTGCTCTGATAACCTATGAGATTAATATTCTTAAATTCAGAATTGTTTATGAAATGAGATATGTGAGATGTTGTGATATAAGGAGCAGGGTGGCTCCAGGAGAATAAGGATGGATGTTTTAGAAGTGTGGATGTTTTTCTACAGGTTTTGGGTTGTCCATTTTTAGGGGAAGTTCTGTCAAATTTTTGGTAGAATTTCTTCTAAAGTGGGCCCCGCAGGGCCTATTCGGATTTCAGGGTGAAAACCGGGGCGGGTCCTGATTATGATTATGGTTTCAGTTGCTTATCTCTCATTCTCTCTCTCAACCTCCGAATGAAAGGTTGACCTCTCAATCTCCCTATCTCTCTCCGAGTCTCCGACATCTCTCCTGGTCAGCCATGTCTGACGTCTCTGTCTCCATCGAAACCGACCCGCCCCGATTCAAGAATTCGGCCCAATAGAAAATTCGGCCTAAGCCAGCAAGAATGCGGTGTTCGGTTCCAAAAATGAGATTTCTGATTATTTCGGTTAGTGTTCGGTTTGGGCCGGTAACCGACCCAGCCCGACTATGCCTAGGCCTATTTGTGATGACATCCATCGATTATGTGCATCCTTCTTTTGGGGAAATACAAATGAAAAAAAAAATACACTGGCGTACGTAGCTGGGAAAAGTTATGTCTCACAAAAGTCGAAGGAGGTATGTGCTTCAAAAATCTATATGCATATAATTTAGCAATGTTAGCTAAACAGGCTTGGAGACTTGTGTCCAATACCAACTCGTTGATTGCGAAATTATTCATGGCCAGGTATCACCCGCATTGTTCATTTTGGGAGGCTGAGGTAGGTGATTCTCCATATTTCTCTTGGAGAAGTATATTACAAGGAAGACCAATTTTGCAGGCTGGTGTACATTGGCGTGTAGGAAATGGCAGCAACATCAACATGTGGAATGACCGATGGGTTCCTGACTGTCATCATTTCATGATACAAAGGCCAAACAATTGTCCTTTTGAACAAGTCTCTGACCTTATTGATCACCGTTCTCGGCAATGGATCCCAGCAAGGGTTAACATGCTTTTCTCTCCTAAAGTCGCACAAAAGTTTTGTGCATTCCACTTGGCCAAAGGTACTTAAATGAAAAGCTATGCTGGAGCCCAGAACTCAATGGAATGTTTTCGGTCAAATCAGCCTATTGGATTGCTCAATCAAAGGTTCTTGAGAATGCTTTAGCCTCCTCTTCACGGGGCAACCCATACAAAGTCTTGTGGCAGTGCCTATGGCAAGCTAAAGTGCCGGGCAAAGTGCAGATCTGTATGTGGCGTGCATGACAAGATTTGCTCCCCACAAGGGCTAGGCTACAAACAAAAGGCTATGATGGTGATCTACGGTGCCTTCTGTATAACCACCAATGTGAAGATATTTCACATGTGCTATGCAAATGTCCGTTGGCTACTACGGTCCTTTCATCGCCTCCTTTCAACCTTGGTAATAGTCTACTGCCACATCTCAATTTCAGAGAATGGATGCTTGAAAGAGTTTTGTCATTGAACAATGGAACCTTTGAGCAGTTGATGATGGTTCTATGGGCAATGTGGATGAATAGAAATAGTCGTCTGTGGCAAAACAAGTGACAAAATGCAGATAGCATAATTTGCAGCTCTCTTGCTTGGCTTGAGGAGTTTCATAAAGCTAGAAATGTGGATCGCTGACCAAAGCAACAAAGGAAAATGGTGTGGAAGCCTGCGGCAAATGGCAAGTGGAAATTGAACGTTGATGGCAGCTATTTGCCCAACTGTGTCAAAGGTGGTGTGGGTGGCATTCTCCGTGATAACACAGGGAATTTCAAAGCTGGTTTTGTTATACCAGTACTAAACATGGCTTCCCCGAAGCAGGTTAAGCTGCAGGCTATCAAACAAGGATTACAACTGCTTCAGAATCTGCAGGTTGGAAACACAGTTGTTGAGACTGACTGTCTCTAGGCTACCTGGGATATTGCTAATCCGAATCATGAAGCTATTGCTAATGGGGCTCTTATCGACGACATCAAGGTTGCTGTGGATGCTTTACATAATGTCTCTATTAGTTATGGGTCGAGGACTAGCAATACAGTGGCCCATCGATTGGCTGGAATCGCGTATGAAGCCAACACGAGTATGGTCTGGTTTGACCAAGTCCCAGAATGTATTCTTGATGTATTAAGCTATGATGTAAATGTAATCAACCCCACTTTGGGTACTGCTTAATGAAATTTCCCTTTTAACTCAAAAAAAAAAAATCTTATTAGTTTGTGTTGGTGCTAACTGTAAGACCTCGGAAATTCGTTATTAATGTCTTGGAATTTCCTTGAATTAATAAAGTGTTCGTTAGTACGATTTCATGGTTCGAGGGTGGAGTGAAGTTATTTTCGGGCGGTTAATTATTCGAAATGCACATTTTAGGGGGGTTACAAAGTCGACTTTTTATATGTACGGAATTTGAGGTAACTTCCTTCACAAAAGTTGTAGAGCTCGTCGATACGAGTTCGTGCATATGCAGAACGCAAGAATCGGAATTCGTATGAAGAAGTTATCGAGTTTGGAAAAGTTTCCATTTTGGGTATAAAATGATAAAACCCTAGCTATTTTTGGAAGGTTGCCAAAAATAGCCGGGTTTCCATTTCTGGAAACCTCTCTCTCTCTCTCCTCTCCCCAAGCCGAAACAGAGCTTCCCTTCTCCGGCTCCGTTCTCACTCCTTCGGCCACCAATCTTTACCAAACTTCTTCCGTCAGCTTCGCCTCGATCTTGCGTAGCTACCGGTGGCATCCTTGCGCCACCTAGTGGCCTGTAGCGGCGGCGGGAGCACGGTTTCGGTTTGATCCCGTTCTGAGTTCAACGTCGATTTCTCCTTGTACCGGCCACCAAAACTCGAGTTTCTTGGCTTCTTGAACTCGCCTCAACCTCCTGATCAAGCTCCAAGAAGGACAACACCTGAAGTGAAGGTTTTCTCGTTCGTCGGAGCTCTCGCCGGTTTCTGGAAAATTTCGGGCCAAACCGGACTGTTTGAGGTATTTTCGATCACTTCCACTCATTTCTGACTTCGTGCTAGTTATGAAACTTTCTCAGATCGATGAAACGAAGAGGAGTAGCCTGGCCCCGACGCTGTTGGCGGTGGTCGGCAGCTGCTCTGCCTCTAACTTCGGCGGTTTTTTTCGGCCACTTACGGGGGTCCCAAGGGTAGTTTCTGTCCATTTTTATGTTCTACATGTTTATACGATCATTACAATATATAGCATGTGAATTTTGGAGATCGTATGATTAAGTTATGAATTTTTACATTTCGATCGATTTCAATCGTTCGATTTGTGATCTGTGAAGATCAGACCATCTGATGGACTTGTAGTTTTATTATGTTGATCGTATGACTGTCCCGATGACTTTGTGTGTTCACGGGCGAAGATCCGACCGTTGGATCTTCGTATAATTGTGAAATAGTGATTTGGAAGGCGATTCATGAGAATCCGACCGTCGGATTTTTGTATAATTTTTGGGAGGTGTTTATAAGGTGATCCGTGAGGATCCGACCGTTGGATCATCGTTTAAGTTTATTTCGTGTTTCGTTTGCTAAGCAAAGACCGTAATTGATTAGGTACTTGATGATTTGAGTTGACGAGGGTGTGGATTATTGTGATTTTGATTGATAGAAGACGCAGCTGGATTAGAGGTGAGTAATCTCACGATGTTCATTCACGAACGGGTTCACCATATTGTTTTGAGAGTTATTTAGTTAACTGCAAACTATAGTTGGTATTAGTAGGCATTCCTGAGCGGATGACTAAGTATATATATATATATATTTACGTGAAATATATATGTTTTGGTGGTTTGTGGATTTTGAAACAATATGCATGATGTTTTTTATTGTTTTGGGTTGTGGCTTTTGGAAAACAAATGATTGTGGAAATGTTGATTTCAATTTGTTTTGAAAAGCGTTTGGATTTGTGTATTTTTGGAACATTTTAGTTCGTGGGTGGTTTATTTAAATGTGGGTCTTGTACCGGGAGTAATTAATAGGGATCAATTACGGGGAATCTTTCATTTTAGATTCGTGTAACATTTTGGGTCCATTGTGACTCCTTTAATGTTTTGGTATTTATACCGCGGGTCCAAAGACTTACTAGTCGAGGATCGTGGGTCACAAAATGTGATCGTGGGTGGAAAAATCGGGACTTCACGCCTTTGGCCGTGTTAGTGAATACGATCAGTTAGAGCTCTAGTCTGTCCGCCATTGTATGTCATGATGGGTAACAAGTAGGTTACTTACATCTCATGAGTACGTGTTTTAAAAGAGAATTTGAGGTGTATTCTTCTTTCAATTGTCCAAGGAGGGACTTGAAATTCATATTAAATTGTTATTTGAAAATAATATGATTTTGTCACTTGGTTACGCATGTTACCCTTATGAGGTAAGGTTGTCGGGTTTGAAAACGAGTCATTGTGAGATGATTTATTGGGAGTTGATGGGTGATCATCAACTTTAGAGTGAGTTGTTTGACTTCTTTATCTATTTTCACTATGCATTTTTTGTTTAATTTTAATGTAAATTCCTGAACTAATTCTATGCAGGATTTATATGATTTCTTTGTTTGTTTTAATGTAAATTCCTGAACTAATTCTATGTAGAGATTTATATGATTTCTTTTGGTTGTTTTAGTGTGATCTCCTGAACTAAGTTTCTATGCAGGGATTACTGATTTTACTTAATGATTGTTGTGAGTACAGTGGTGTTGTGGGATTTGGAGTGAGGTAAACTGAGCTGTGATGCCCTAAGGTTGGCAGTTGGTTGTTATTGTGAGACAATGAGTATGATTTCGTGGTTGTGCCGCTGAGGCAAATGAATGGTGATCTGTTAGATTGTGGGGACGTAAAATGTTAACATATTTGGAGTTATTTGTGTAGGAGTTTGTGGGAAAAGAGATAAAATGATTTGAGAGACAGAGTATGTGGGTGTTAGTGGGTTGAAATGATTGAGCATGATATTGATTATTATGCACTTGACGTTTGTGTTGTGATGATTGCTTATTGATTTTGTTAGACTGAGATAGTGAAAGCATGTTTTTGTGGAATTAAATGTTAATGCTTTAATTGTCTCACGAATTGAGGAATTATAAGCATGAGTGACGTGAGTCACTTTAATTGAGTTTACTCATACGGGCTGAAAAGCTTACCGGGTTTGTTTTGTTCATTCCCGGTGCACTATTTCTATGGTGTAGGGGTTTTTGTGCAGGTTAGATTATTGATTAATCGTCGTCGAAGCTGAGGTGATGTTGCTACTGTAGCTTGGACGTAGTATGGTGCTTTGGTTTTAGTCTTCCGCTGTGTACTGAGTTGTGGTATGTGTGTTTACTTATTGAATTGCCATTCAGTTTGATTTGTAAACTATCTATAATGTAATATGTGACTCTAAAGAACGAGTCGGTATTGACATTGTGAGTTCGATTTGTGTAGTTGCTTAATTTATTTGAAAATTTTTCTAAGAGTCTTTTTGTGAGTGTTGTTCTCGCGTTTCGGATTTGAATTCCTTTATTCAAAATTCGGGGCGTAACGCTATGAATAGTGATTTTTTCAGTCTCATGAGACTTGACACAACTTACAATCCCACGAAAACATTTTGCATGCAATAAATTGGTGCAGGCCTCCATATTGGGACTAATGGTTAAACAAGGACGGTACTACATGAATAGTGATACTTTTGAGTCTCAAAATAAGACTTGCGGCGA
>BDJD01004906.1:32810-43010 GCA_002564525.1 Rosa multiflora | reverse complement strand
TTGCCTCGTCTGCATATGTTAAACAAAGTGAACTGTTCACATTCTTGTAAGATCCCTGCCTATAGATTTGCAATTACCTCCTGTTTCACTTTTCATCGTTCCTACTCCCTACTAGGTGAAGAGCTGTCCATCCTCCCATTAATCCCATCCTGGGGGAGCCATTTCCGTCCACATTGTCCTGAGTTGTCGGTTTTATCCTGGTGCAAGTAGGAGAAGCATTATTGCCTCTGCAGGCCCAAAAAGCCATCCTGGGCCCAGAACCAGCAGGCCTAATAGTGGATAATAGAACAAATAATACCAAAAACAAAAAAGTAAAGTTATTTGTTTACAAATTGTGGAGGCAAATGCTCCGCCCCATTTTCTTCTTGCTAATAAGAACGGACAGACCCCCTCAACAGCATAAGAAGAAAGAAATTGAATTGATTTATACTAAATTTTCAATCTTTGAGACTGTCCCTGCTAAATTTTCAATCTTTTGAGTCTGTCCCTGCTACTCTTAATACTTCTGTTATCAACAAATGTGTACATTCTCGCTTCCTGCAACTTCAATGCAAGTATCTCCATGTCCAACTCCTTCTTCTTCCTTCTCATTTCCATCACTACCCCCCACCAAACCCCACAATTACACCGCCACACCCTTCACCTTCACCTTCACCACCCACAAACCCAGACTCCGCTCCCCCCTTATCTCCTCCGCCTCCAAAGATGTCTGGAGAAGAACACCACCCCACCCCAAAACGACGCCGTCCCATCCCTCCCAACCCTCCCCCCGCCACCGCCGCAAGCTCCAAGGCACCTCCTTCCTGGACCACAGCGTCGACATGGACGACCTCACCGCCTCAATCCGCGCCACCCAAAACGAGCACGACCTCAACTCCCTCCTCTCTCCCTACAAGTCCCGCAACCTCTCCATCCGCTTCATGGTCTCCCTCCTCTCCCGCGAGCCCGACTGGCGCCGCTCCCTCGCCATCCTCGACTGGATCAACGACGTCGCCCTATACTCTCCCTCCGTCTTCGCCTACAACGTCGTCATCCGCAACGTCCTCCGCGCCAAGCAGTGGCAAGTCGCCCACGGCCTGTTCGACGAAATGCGCCACAGAGCTCTGGCGCCGGACCGCTACACTTACTCCACTCTCATCACCGCGTTTGGGAAGTCCGGCATGTTCGACGCCGCGCTCTCGTGGCTGCAGAAGATGGAGGAGGACCGGGTGTCCGGGGACCTGGTGCTGTATAGCAACTTGATTGAGCTGTCTAGGAAACTGTGTGATTATAGCAAAGCAATTTCGATATTTTCCAGGCTGAAGAGGTTGGGGATAATGCCGGATTTGGTGGCTTATAACTCAATGATCAATGTGTTTGGTAAGGCCAAGTTGTTTAGGGAGGCCAGGGTTTTGCTGAAGGAGATGAGGGCGGTGGGGGTTTTGCCGGATACTGTTAGCTACTCGACGCTTTTGACAATGTACATTGAGAATGAGAAGTTTGTGGAGGCGTTGGCTGTGTTCTCGGAGATGAATGAGGTCAAGTGTCCGCTTGATCTCACGACGTGTAATATTATGATTGATGTTTATGGGCAGCTGATGCTGAGCTTTTCGGGGAAGCCATTCATCTTTTTCGAATGATGCAGAGAATGGATGTGGAGCAGAATGTTGTCACGTACAATACGATGATTAGGATTTATGGGAAGTCGCTTGAGCATGAAAAGGCTACAAATCTTGTGCAGGAAATGCAGAAGAGGGGGATTCAGCCAAATGCCATTACATACTCGACGATTATATCTATATGGGGTAGGGCTGGGAAATTAGACAGGGCGGCAATGCTGTTTCAAAAGCTGAGGAGCTCTGGGGTTGAGATTGATCAGGTTCTTTATCAGACAATGATTGTATCTTATGAGAGAGTAGGTTTGGTTGCTCATGCTAAGCGCTTGCTTCATGAGCTTAAGCGCCCAGACAATATCCCGAGGGAGACTGCAATTACCATTCTTGCTGGAGCCGGTCGTGTAGAAGAGGCGACATGGGTTTTCCATCAGGCTTTTGAGGCTGGGGAGGTGAAGGATATAGCTGTGTTTGGTTGTATGATTGAGCTTTTCTCAAGAAACCGGAAGTATGCAAATTGCATTGAAGTGTTTGAAAATATGCGAGTGGCAGGATACTTTCCTGCTTCCCATGTGATTGGTCTAGTTCTCAACGCTTATGGAAAGTTACGGGAGTTTGAGAAGGCTGATGCTGTATATAGGGAGATGCAGGAAGAAGGGTGTGTTTTCTCTGATGAAATTCACTTCCAAATGCTCAGTCTTTATGGTGCAAGAAGGGACTTTAAGACAGTAGAGGCAATGTTTGAGAGGCTGGTCTCCGATCCCAACATCAACAAAAAGGAGTTGCATCTTGTTGTTGCAGGCATCTATGAAAGATCTAACAGACTTAATGATTCATACCGGATCATGAACAGGATGAATGAAAGTCGAGCTTTGAAATCATGAACCTATACAGATGTCCAGAGCATGTGTTCTAAATTTTTTCCAAATTATTTTAGATACAATGCTCTGCTGGTTATCTGTAGATATTGTACTGACTATGTATATATTCCCTTGGACAGAGTGAAAGTATCAGTTTTCACATTTTGGACATGAATGTCTGTGCTATCTATATACAAGCAGAAATATAAAGGTTGTATCCCCAGTTAAGGATTTGAGAACTCTGATGACTGATAAGCGGACCCTTTTCAAGCTTCTAGTAATTTGCAGGTCGCAACAGCGCTGCTGATTCATTTAATCGGGGAAGTGAACAAAAGCATGGGCTCTACACTAGTTTTTGCCTTTTATACTGGAGCCCCTGGCCTGTATACATTCAATTAATTTAGACTTTTCAATGCTGCTGTGACGTAGAGGAAATCAGATTGGAAACGGTCAGCCAATTCTGAACTTTAGATATCACTTTCTGTTCCCTTTGAGATCTATCTTCTCCTCCAAAAGTTAGCTGCATTGTATATTACTGTATGGTTTTAAATTTTGTTTTTGTTGAAACAAGAATCTTGCTTTTGCCAGTAAGCCTTCAAGAAGACTTTGAAGCATCCTTTTCAGAATCACCTTTGTGGACAGTGAAAGTCATGAAGTCTTTCTCCATGCCCTGGACCCCTGATTCTTAGTATGGGAGTTTTAGGTAGGTCGATCAATTCTTTCCTTCTACTGATCTTCCTGCAAGTAGACACTGTTAATAAAGTGAAAAGTCACTCAACTTATTCTTTTGTTGCTTCTAACTTCTGAGTTCTGGGGATACCTTGCTCTCTATTCAATTTAAAGCGCATATCATACTACAATCATTGGCCCCTATTATCGCACTTTCCTAACATCCTCTACCTCTACCCTCATTTTTGTGCACAACCAAGAGAATCTTATTTTTCATATCTCATTGCTGACTAGTTCTGCTTCTCTAACCAAGTTTAATAGTCTTCGCCTTATCCGGTTCATCCTCGTGTACCTGTCACTGTCCTTCGATGATGTACCCGAAAAGTCTAGATCTTAAATAGCTTATGCGGTTGTGCCTACCTTCATGGTCGTTATTACCCAACTTTCAACTTTCCTTCCACTGACCGCTGATGCAACTACCTAGCAAAAAACTCTCCAAGTTGTTTAACTATTGGATAATCTTAATTCGGTAGCTGCTAATCTGATTCTCCAGGCCCCAAAGTTGGAGGTCCACTTCGAAATGTGAGTTCTGTTCATGTGGTTGCCAAAGCCGTGAAATTCACTGCCGGGTGCTGACCCTCGCAATATCATAATCAGCATGCTAAATGCTTCTTCTACCTTTCTTTATCATTGTAAATGTGAAAGGGGGATTTTTTTTAAATATTCTTCTATGTGGTTGGCCAGTCGCGTCAACTAATTAATAAAAGCTTGGGAAGAAAGTTCTTTTGCTTCAACATTAAAAAGATCATTTGACTTAATACACATGAATTTGCTTTATTATCAATTTTATATTGGGACTATAGAATAATTATGAACCAATCCATTACAAACTGTCCTAATTCTTTTTTAATTCTCTCTTTGAATTCAATGCTTATTACAAATTAATTTCTCTTCCCAATTCAATGGTAGAATGTGGTTATTTATCCCGAGAAGAATGAAAGGATCATGGTTAATTAGAACTCAAAGTTGACATATCAAAACTGATTTGAGGCACGCATTATACTTCTGGAAACCTATTTAAATAAACAACTTGAGTAAGGTCCTTAATCAATAATCAAGGGGGTAAGATGCCTCTCAAGCATGCAATATTCCTACTTGAAGTTATTCTTGATTGACCATAATCCTATTGCAAAAGACCCACAATTTTGGGAAAACAATTCCTTATATAAAATGGAAAAAACCCAAAAGAGGAAAGGGAAGTTCTACATCGTGACCTATAATTATGCTATTAGCTGAAACTATTCAAAACTTGGATCACCTACCTTCATTTTTGCAATTTCCATTATGCCAAAGCTAAAATGGAAAGACTACCCTCATATATCCTAACAAGAAAACCCCAAAATAGGGAACCCAACAAAATCTAAATCACCTGATCTAAGCTCTAAATTCCCTCCTGAAATTATGCTAGAAATGAACCTGTTAGTCCTACCATGCTCGAATTTGTATTCTTCTGGTTCCTCCAATCCTAAGCGTCTTTGACACCAAAATGAGTAGACTTCTAACCCTAACCCTGCTGTCACGGCGAGTCTAGTTCCCAAAAACAATCCTTGACCCTTCTTCTGTACGTATAGTACAAACCCACAAGACCAATCAAAACCATACATAAACAAATAATTAACCAAATAATTAGAATTAAGGAAATCCCCTATAAAAGCCTTCTGACAGTTCCTTTACCCCCAAAACTCAGTAAAACTCAAACCGAAAATAACACCACAAGCACAAAGCAAAGGTCACTTCTTTAATCAACTCCCACCCACCAAGATTCAATCTTTCCACCATCATTCTCCAAAACACAAACTACCCATTTCAGATTTGAACCTTCCGAGCAACACCCAGAACCCGGATTTAGATTCCGGAGCTCCGATAATTAAAAAAAAAAAATGAAGAAGCTGAAGAGCTATTACATGCATCTGAGGCACCAGCAGCAGCAGAAGACCATGGAGCTCAAATGGATCTTCCCGCTGGCGATTGGCTCCATCGTCTCTCTCTTCCTCCTCTTCCTCACCACGCTAACCTCACCCGACGGTTCACCCTTGCTTCCCTTCTACCGCTACTCCATTTCCCTCTCCAGCTCCGTCTTCATCGAATCCAAGCTCCACCCGCTCCCCGTCTCCTACCTCCCGCCGCCGCCGCGCTTCGCCTACTTCGTCTCCGGCTCTAACGGCGACGGCAAGATGCTCAAACGGACGTTGCAGGCGCTCTACCACCCGCACAACCAGTACGTGGTGCACTTGGACCTGGAGTCGCCGCCGGAGGAGCGGTTGGATCTGCAGAATTACGTTTCTGCCCACCCGGTCTTTGCCAAGTTTGGCAACGTGAGGATGATCACCAAGGCTAATTTGGTCACTTACCGGGGACCGACTATGGTGGCCAACACGCTCCACGCGGCGGCGATTTTGCTCAAGGAAGGCGGCGATTGGGATTGGTTTATCAATCTCAGTGCTTCTGATTATCCGCTTGTTACTCAAGACGGTGAGTCAACTTGGGCTTTGACTTTGTTGGTCCATGATTTGTGGAGGTTTTGCTCTGTTATTAATTGGTTTTTCCTGTGATTTGATTAGATCTGCTGCACACATTTTCGTACCTGCCGCGGGATCTTAATTTTATTGATCACACTAGCAACATTGGATGGAAAGAGTATGCACAGCTTTCCTTTTTATCTCTAGTCTCCATATTTGTATTGTTTTTGTTTCCATTTGTTATTGAGAACTTTTTACTCATTGGTTTTGTAATGCTGTGTGATTATAGGTACCAAAGAGCCAAGCCCTTGATTGTGGATCCTGGGTTGTATATGACAAAGAAGGCTGATGTGTTTTGGGTTACGCAGCGCCGGAGTGTGCCAACAGCTTTCAAGCTCTTTACAGGTATGAACTTGTTGATATCCGTCTAAATTTGTTATGAAAATTGTCTTCATTGGATGGTTGATGATAGAGAAGGACTAGATTTAAGGACATCAGAGCAAAGTTAGAATCTTTTATTCCTCTAATGCAATGCAATGCAAATCATTGTCCTTTTCTGGTTGGAGTTTTTGGTGAATAAACTTGTTTAGTATATAGAATTAAGAATTGGTTTTAATTGGAACAGCTTTGACATTACTGATTATTGCTGGCTGTGTTCAAATGCAATGCATAAGACAACGAGATTTTGTCAATTTATAGCAGCCCTTGTTTTTGGATATTGAATGAAATGGAATGTCACATAGAAACATGAGATGGATAACTAGCAGCAACTTTTAACTATTAAAAAGTGCAATTGAAACAGGTTTTTTTGGTGCAATTGAAGTAGACCTTCTGGTTTGCAGTCTAAGTTCAAGTCTGGTGGCTGCTTAAGCTAGCACAATATAGGAGTATTAGAACAAAAATTAGAGTTGAAGTCTAAATTGCCTTCTAGGAAAATCAGTTTCAACAAAACAATTTTTCAATTGTAAGATAATTCGCTTCAATTTCATTTATCCTAATGAACAAATGTGAGACAAAGGCAGAAAACATCATAATGATGATCCAACAACAGTTGCATTTTAACAATAAATTTATCTATCACGTTCACAGATGCATATCTAAAGTTCTTAGTATCTGTTGATCTGCTGTCCTTTCTGGCTCTGTAAAATCTGTATCTGTTTTTGGGGAACTAAAACAATTATCTTAGAGAGCCAATAGGTTGTCAGTTAATACATAATATCTTTCGGAATGTGATCATTCATTAGAAGGATTTTTATTTTCCTCCTTCACTGTTTAAAACTTATAATAGGTATGTTCTTTTGGACCCTGCTTATTACATCCCTTCTTCTATATTAGGCATCAAAGTTAGCTTATTAACATGATAAAATTGTTGGCAATGGTATTCAAGTGTATTTAGTTACATCCCTTCTTCTATATTAGGCACCAAAGTTAGCTTATTACCATGATAAAATTGTTGGCAATGGTATTCAAGTGTATTTAGTTACATCCCTTCTTCTATATTAGGCACCAAAGTTAGCTTATTACCATGATAAAATTGTTGGCAATGGTATTCAAGTGTATTTAGTTACATCCCTTCTTCTATATTAGGCACCAAAGTTAGCTTATTACCATGATAAAATTGTTGGCAATGGTATTCAAGTGTATTTAGTTACATCCCTTCTTCTATATTAGGCACCAAAGTTAGCTTATTACCATGATAAAATTGTTGGCAATGGTATTCAAGTGTA
This sequence comes from Rosa multiflora, assembly GCA_002564525.1. Lineage (NCBI taxonomy): Eukaryota > Viridiplantae > Streptophyta > Magnoliopsida > Rosales > Rosaceae > Rosa > Rosa multiflora. The sequence goes on along the minus strand of BDJD01004906.1, from coordinate 35,643 downwards.
TTTAGTTACATCCCTTCTTCTATATTAGGCACCAAAGTTAGCTTATTACCATGATAAAATTGTTGGCAATGGTATTCAAGTGTATTTAGTTACATCCCTTCTTCTATATTAGGCACCAAAGTTAGCTTATTACCATGATAAAATTGTTGGCAATGGTATTCAAGTGTATTTAGTTACATCCCTTCTTCTATATTAGGCACCAAAGTTAGCTTATTACCATGATAAAATTGTTGGCAATGGTATTCAAGTGTATTTAGTTACATAATCTGAATCTATTTTGCTTGTTTATAAAATTTTAGTCCATGACCCATGATATGCTTGTTCTTTCTCTACCCATGATATGCACTGGGTATTTTCTGATTGTCTAGAATTAGGATGTTGTCAGTATGCCTGCCTGTTTTTAATCTGATAGCAGATGAATAACTTGAGAATTAATCTATAGGAAGCATTGTATTCCATAGGTCCTCTGGAAAATTGATCTTCTTATTCTGCTTATAAATTCACCAACCACTCGTCGTAGTTCCTTTTAGCATCATAGTACATGTCTGACCTTTTCCTTTGTAGGTTTTGGACATTTGATACGTGTTTAAATTAAATCTGCCAGTGTCCTGTCAGTTCTCCACTTGCTGCTCCTTTCCAACTGGCCTTGAAAAATTTTCACAGTTCTCCAATCAAAATCATTTCCTGTTAGCTTTTTTTAAGAACTTATTATGTTGCTATGACTGTTGTTTTAACAAAAATTTGCTTTCCCTCACAGGTTCTGCTTGGATGGCACTTTCAAAGCCTTTTATTGACTACTGTATATGGGGATGGGACAACCTACCTCGAACTGTTCTCATGTATTATGCAAACTTTATATCATCCCCAGAAGGATACTTCCACACTGTCATCTGTAATGCACAAGAGTTCCGCAACACAACTGTGAATACTGACCTACATTTCATAACGTGGGACAATCCTCCCAAGCAACATCCGCACCACCTCAACCTTGGAGATATGCAAAGGATGATTAGCAGCAATGCTCCATTTGCAAGAAAGTTTCGCAAAGACGATCCAGTGCTTGACAAAATTGATTCTGAGCTATTATTTAAGGGTCCAGACATGCTTGTTCCTGGTGGTTGGTGCACAGGAAGAAGGGAAAATGGGTCCGATCCATGCTCTGTTATTGGTAATACCACAGTTCTCAGGCCTAGTCCTGGAGCAAAAAGGCTAGAACTTTTGATCAGCTCGCTAATGTCAAACGAGAATTTCCGACCAAAACAGTGCAAATGACAAGAACTTAAAACTGTTGTTGAATCATTCCCCGGTTCTACTACAGTTCATTTATACTTGACGACGATGGAATACAGTATCTTCAGGGAAATGGTATTTTCTTATAGTCGGAGGAGAAAATGGCTCAAAGTGTGCACATACCTATTGACAGTAAATGGCTCAGAGTACGCACTTCTGATTTACAGAGCCAAGAATGTGGTGGAATTGTATCAATTACTGAGCTAGATTGCTTCCCGCTATGATGACATGGTATGCACCACTTAGATGGTTTGTAGGTCACCATTTCCCGTTTACATTTTTTCTTTTCTTTTTTCCATTGAAATGTTGATACTGTATTTCACATGGTCCGGCAGTATGTTGTTTCTTGAGACTAATGATGTGGTGTAAGAACAACTGGGAATATGTATATTTGAAAGAGGAAATCCAAAGAATATTTGTCTGATTCTGTCCGTCTCTTAGACTCTTGGTGCTTCCATACAATGAATTCGCAAATCTTTCAGTCTAATTAGTTAAAACATCAACCTGCAGCTGCGCTTAATTCGTACTTTACGAACTGCTGATAGCCACTGAAATTGAATTGCTGCATTTCAAGCTAGCTAGTGATTGTTTACATGTAGTTCAAGACACTCTTTTGCTTTTCCTTCGGCTTTGTTTCGAGTCAGATCTCAACACCCTTGAAACTGGCAAAGAACTATTGCCAAAGCCTGTCAAAATTAAGCAGATAATGATAGAGCATCGAGCCCTAGCTAATCACATCACGGGTGCATGTTCGTTGGGCCGTTGGGGAGGGGGAGACACCATACCTCTGTTTTGTCAAGCCATCGAATCAGTAGTTCAGGCATCCATTAGTACTAGCCCATTAACATATGTGATTCGCTTTTATCTTTTATTTTAAAATTAAAGAAGTTACATCAATTTTTTTGTTCTTTTTTTTTAAATTAAGAAAGTTACATCAATTTCTCTCCTCATTTTGAGGAAAATTCTCATTTTTTTATAGGAGGTATTGCAATTTTATATAGTCTATTGACTATCTTATTCTCATATAAAAATAATTTGTTTCTTAATATCTATATTATGTGAGGGCATATATGGTAGTTTAAAATTTTAACCATTGCCTCAAGAATTGGCTTAGGAGGGTGTATTGTATTTGGATTTGTGCAGACTTTTTTTAAATGACAGACTTTTTGAAAAGTCCACAGACTCTTCAAAAAGTTGATAGACTGTTATGGATTTCTTAAAACCATTCATTTTAGCAACAGACTTTTATTGATTCATGAAAACCTATATACTTTATTATGAATGACTTCTATAGATTTCCTAGGATGTACAAAATATATATAAAAAAAAAACAAAAACAAAAAAAATAAAACAAATGCAACCCAAACACAAAACAAAATAATAACTTGTTGTCTCTTCAATGCTCCAGTATCTTCTGATAGAAATTTACTCAAATAAATGATTGTTAGTCTGTTTAGTAACAACATAAATATACAATATAGATCACTTGATGTTTATGGTTAATTATTCTCATCAATTTTGTTTTCGCCGATTAACATATATT
>BDJD01004906.1:14867-32160 GCA_002564525.1 Rosa multiflora | reverse complement strand
TTCATGGGATGTATTGCTTTCAAATATGATACAGTCAATTAACTGTCTTATCCTCATATATAAATAATTTATTTTTTAACATCTATATTATGTGAGGGTATATATGGTACTTCAAAAATTTAACCATTCCCTCAAAAATTGACTTAATTATATAAGATATATATATATATATATATATATATATATATACACACACTATTATTAAGAGAAGAGAGCTTGCTCTCCATGACATTTTTTTTTTACGATTATAGCCCTGAAATATTAATAAACTTTAACTCTAAATTAATTATTAAGGATGATAGCGTCAATACATAAAATAGTACATAAATAAAAATATAAAATAAAAAAGAAATCACATAGCTATAAATATGGCAGAAATAAAATTCCCACTACTTTCCTATTGAAAAAAGTTTTCCACTATTTCATATCTCCCACACACATAGGGTGTAGGCCCTGCTAGTATATATATATATATAAGATAAGATATATCCCAAAATGCACTATCCAACGTGAATTGCGTGCTTCACTCTACTGGCATGGGATTGAGTTTCAAGTTGAGGATCCAATACTCTAAGTCCCCAATTAAGAACCAAATGTGCATGTCATTATATTTAGGTAATAAGTACACATTAGAGAAAAGTATGCGACTCCAAGGCCGCACTAAGGTACCTATTAATTTGTTTAAGACTGATATTGTCAATGAATTTTAAATATATGACCACAGCTACATTCAGCCCTAAAATATAGGAGAATGAATTTTACTCCCTAATTTGTAATCTACATTTTTTTTCAAATTCTTGTAAAAAGATAAAATTTAAGTTACTAAAAAAAAATTCACTCTTTAAGTTAAGTTAAAAATGATGCAATACTGAATAATAGTAGTAGCTATAATTGTTCAGTAAGTTCTCCACATTATAATTTTCATTAGCGCATTAGTGCATCAATCGATCACGTAAGTAACGTTGATTGACAACCTTTTCTCTGCTTTAGTGGGTAGTCCCTTTATATCCGGACGCCCATTGATGTACCTCTCCATATAGGTCACTTTCCTTTTCTTTTGTTTGCATTAGCAACTTATAAAGCAGAAATGTTCTTCCCCTTATATGCATGCATGTCTCATACTTCGATTGCAGAATCTAACAAACTTTCAAAAGTAGTACATCGCTTTTGGTTTATAGACATTATACATATATTGAAAGGTGAGTTCACTGTTACTACTGTTCATCAAGGGGTCGAAAAGGCGATTTTGCCCTTACTGTTTGTGGAGAATATCAAGCTGGTTGAAAAGTCGTTTTTACCCTTGGTCTTCTCGGACAATCAACAGAAAAGACAATCTGTGGGGTAGGGGAAGATATGCTGCCAAACAGTCACCAAGACAAAATGAAGGTCTGCGACGGTTCCAGACTTGCCACCTGAATCCTTGACTATATAAGCAAGATCTTCACTTCTTTTTCGTTTCCAGAACCCTCTATCAATATCAGTCTTTCTGTTCGCCGAAAGAAGAAGAGAAGAAGTTCAGTTTGGATTAATACTGGGTCGTCGTTTTTGTGGATTTTGACTTGAGTTACGGCCATGCCTTTGATTTGTGGATAAGAACTGTGACTGTTTGTTTCGGTGCAGAGAGAGAGAGAGAGAGAGGGAGGAGAAGAGGAGTAATCGATCTGGATTTGTTTAATCAATACCTATCACAGGTTGGTAAGATTCTAATTGCATACAGTCAGTACAACATGATAAAGATTAATCTTTTTGTTAAATACCTATGATGATTTATTTTCACTGATTTGTATTTGTATTTTTGTTTTTTTGAACAGCTCCCAAATTGAAATTCCACTGATAGTCTGAGAGAGGAAGATTTGACTAAAATCAAATAGAAAAGGCTTCGTCTGTGAACATACTTCTTTTCTTATTTCTTTTTCTTTCTTTAGCTATCCTTTGATTTTAATGAAATTTACAGGAACTTACTGATTCGGCGAAGCACAAGAGAACGGCTTTGAGTCTGAGTTTATTTCAGGGTCTTTACTGACAGAGGTTGCTCTCTAGGTCAGTCAAGTAATTAAATCTATGTTTTAGTTGAATTTCTGATCTTCTTTCTGAGTGCGAATGAATTTCCTTTCTAACATTCAATCATTTTCAAAGACAAGTTTTTCTTTTCTTTGTTTCTGGTATGTCTAAATGAATACTTTCTAATATTTTCCATGAACTTGCATTGATGATTATTTGAAGAAAAAAAGAACAAGAAAAAAAAGAACAAGGTGACAAAGTTGTAGTAAGTAATTTAAGTCTCTGTTTTGATTCTATCATTTTTATTAATTTGATAGTTTGATTTGTTATTATATGCTCCGATTCATAATTTTCGGATTTTGTTGTTCGTCTGATACAGAGAAAGAAAGGAGACGAAACAAAGAGAGAGGGAGAAGAGAACGGGGAATAAGGAAAAGGAGGAGAAGAGAGAGGCAGAAAGTTGTTACTGAAAACAAAACAAGTGGAAGGTATTTGTGATTTTGTGTGAATTTGATTTGAAATTGTTTGTGGATCCTGTATTTGATCAGTCAAGGATTGGATGCTTCAAAATTCTATACTTGATGATAAAGAATCAGGTTTTCAATGATTTTGTGCTTTCACAGTTAGCACATGTACTGATTATGCTGTTTGTGTTGTTTGTGCATATATATTGACTTTACTTTCAACCATATGAAAACACTACTATGAAAACACTGTCATGTTCTTGATCAGTGAAACTAAAACACTATTGTGATTTAGTTGACGTTATTTTGCTTTTTTTCTTATGATATGCATGCTACGTGCTTGGTTGGTTTTGTGTGGCAGGTGTATTTTCCAGAAGTTTTTCTCATTACTTTGTTTTATAGGGTACAATAGTGAGTCTTCTGTTTATGATGCTTTGGTTTTATGAGAAGTTGCTAGGGACTAAAGAGCTGGCTTCTTAATAGATGTATTTGCAATAGTTAGTACCAATTCAGAAGTTATTTTCTGTATTTCATGGCAGCCAAATGGAAAATGCACTAAAAATCCATGACTAATAAGTATACAAATTGATTACTGTTCTTGCTGTTTTCACAACTCACAATTTGTTTTTTATATATATTCTGGTAAGGGTTGAAGAGCCTCATGTTCAACTCACCAACTGTCTCTCACTATACCCCAGATTTGAACTCCAACTTGGTATTCTGCAAAATATATGAGTCAGATCTGGAGCTTCCTTAGGCCACGACTAGAAGCCTCATGCATTAGGCCACGAGCTTCCTTGCTTCTAGAGCCAAAAAAGAACCAAACTTGGGGTTTATTTGATTTGTTACTATTAAATTATTGATGCGTAACCCAACAAGAACCCTCGCAAATTGGACTTTTCAGATGAAAGGAAAGAGACCAAAGAGCAGAGACAGAGGGAGAGAGAGAGATAAAGAAATGCGGTTTTGAACTAGACTCTGGTTTTCAGAATGATGATACGTGCAATCTGTGCTGCTGGAAAAGCTGATGTGGCAATAGAATTTTACAAGGAAATACTGGACACCGACAGAAACTTGAGGTTAGATAGAGGTTTTGCATCTGGAAGCCTCTATCGAACTTCAGTTAATTTGATTATGATGCAGCCCAATTCAAGTTTTTGGTAATTGACCCTCTCTTTCACTCTCTCGCTCACTAGGGTTTCAGATCTATTTCATCAATCTCATTCGACTATTCCATTTGGTTTATCTAACTCAGTTTCAATCTTCTGTTTTGATTTTGCAGGAGGAGGAGCTGAGTGAAAATGGCGGTTCCATTGTTGAAGAAGGCGATCGTGAAGAAGAGGGTCAAGCAGTTCAAGAGGCCCCAAAGCGACTGCATGATCTGCGTCAGGGTATTGACTTTTTTCCACCATTATCACCCTGTTGTATTTGTTTAGCTTGCAATTTGTAAAGTTGAATTTGGTTTTTGAGTGATAATGATGATAGTGATTGTAGCCCCCGTCTTATTTGCATCCAAGAGATGCAAGGTGGTGAATGCCTATCTGATCTCATTCATGTAGAAATTGATAGAAAGTTTTGATAGGGTAAATCAGTGATTGTCTTAATGATCTGGTTTTATAATTGTAATTTTGTTTTGTTTGTCTGGGGTACTCAATATGTGCTCTACTTTCCAGTGTCGTTTCTTTTGTTGAAAATGTCAAATTTTTTTGGGGGTATGCAACAAGAAGTGATGATTTGTACCCATCATTTCTGCTGTTGAATGATGAATATTTACATGCACTACCATCTGATCTACGTTGCATTCCCTTTTTACTTCTGGATAACTCTTAATACCCGTGCTTGCTTGCATCTTGAGATGCAGCGGCACAGTTGGGCAAATAGTTGATCAAATTTCAATTTCGTCTCTTTTTTGCTTAATTTTTAACAGTCTTCCTGCAATCTGTGATGCAATCTTTAACTTAATGCCTGTGGTTTTTAATTGTACTTGCTGCTTTATAGTCAAAGCGTTTCTCACATATCCATAGCGCTGAACTTTTCTGACTGAAATTCTTTTTGTCTCAATTTTGTCTGCTTCGATCTTTATTGAATTTTATGTTCTCATTGAGTTTGAACTGATATTAGTTTTCACTAATTTGTATGCTATATATATAACTCTATTATCAGTTATTTGAATTATTCACTTTTCATTTGGAGAAGAAAGCAGTAAGTTTAGGTGATGTGTACAAAACTAAAATCCATTTTAAAATTTCCAGATTGCTATTACACTGATCAAATCGAAATTCTCTATACACGACCTCATTTATGTACCCAAAATAGTATTACTTGGAAATGAAATTTTGGTATGGAAATCAGTAATTTTGATTCAGATCTTACAGTTTTGCAGTTTTCTAAGGTTGAATTGCTCCCAAAAGGCTTGGAGATCCGGTTTCTTTCACAGAAGGTATGACCTCCGTCAACAACATCAGTTGCTCTGTTTCTACTTTCCTTCAGTTCAACATTGGATGTAAAATCCTCCTCCGAACTCAACCATGCTCTATTTTCACCAGTTTTGGATCCACAACTTCTTATGCTATTTCTCTCAATCTTATAAATACTTTCCTTTCTTTATTTGTTTCTCTTGCTGTTGCCTACATTTGGACTTTGTGCTTTATTCATTTAACTCCTAAACTAAGAGATATCATTTGTGTTTATCTACTGGATGTGTTGCAATTAATGGAACCCGTTTTAGACATTTGTGTTTGCTCTGTTTGTGTCAATTTGTTGATTGGATGGAAGGTTTAATTGCCCATGGTATCTAATGTCCAGGCTTTATTTGTAGCTGGCCATTTTGTCCAGGCTTTATTTGTAGCTGGCCACTTTTCATGTTGTATACATAGAATCTATACAAGTCCTTCGACACAGAGTTCTCAACAGCTTTCTGTTACTTTAACCCTGGATATAGAAGTGCCCATTTGAGTTCTTTGTCTGATCAAAAGTAAAACTTGGTGTGTTTAGATCAATTTGCATTTGAGTATCCAACAGTTATCACGAGTAATGTATCCCCTCAATATAATGTGATTAGATTTTTATTGTTAGATGTTTTCATATCATTGGTTCCTATGCTTAATCATTCTGCATTTTCATGTTGCAGGGCAATTGATTCCCTTTCTTCAAAACAACTGAAATCTAGGGAAATGCTTGAATATTTTTACATAGCTGTTTATTCTCACTGAATTCAGAAGAAGAGGCAGAGAATAGAAAGGTATAATTCAATTTATAGAACCAAATAATCACTCTTTCTTATTGCAGTACTATAGACTTGACAATATTTCTGTAAAGGCATAAGCCAAGACTCGGAATGAATACACATGCATAAATAAAAGTTTAAAAATAGTTCGTGTAGATGTCTCTGATCAGGAACTATTTATGTTCCTTACATGACAATTTAACTAAAATATATGCGATAGGTGAGGTGAAAGTAGAGCTGAAAGCTTATACCTATTTTATAGCATGAAAATTACCTTGCTTTTATCTTCTTTCAGAAGCACAATCTGATACAGTGCTTGACAGTCAATCTATTAGTGGCAGAGGGGCTCAAATGCCTGTGGGTCGAATGTTCAGTCTTTTCGGTAATCATAACTTGAATTTTTTCCCATCTCTATTTCATTTTGCTTTCCTTACTACAATGTATGCTGCAACTTTGTAAATACACCCCTTTCGGGTTTGTCTTTCAGAGCTTTCGTGGCAACCTGGAATGTAGCACGGAAATCTCCCCGTAGTGGCCTTAATCTGGACGATATTCATCAGGTTAATTATCCATCAAACGTATCTGTCTTGGGGTATGGTTTCTCTTCTCTTAATTTTCGTCTTCTCCTCTGATTTTCTTCAGGTTAATAATTCATCTTTCCTAATTCCTTTTGAATTTTGATTTTTTGTAAGCTGATTTCGATAAGATTGGACAAGGTGGTTTTGGGGTTGTTTACTATTCCAAGCTGACAAGCGAGGTTTGTTTCCTTTACTAATTTTTTTCTTGCTGAGTTTTTCCTTATCGTTGTGAAAACGTAGCAGATGTAATATGGTGCTTATGCAATGTAATGTTTTTACAGGATAATACTAAAATTGTGACCGCTTCTGGTGATCAAACTGTAAGCGTCCACTTTGAGAGAAGTTCAGAAAAGTTGAAATTGACTAATCAGGATTAAGAACTTTGTTAGTAGCACATGAATAAGGGAAAATGTAATGAAATCTGAGGAAAGTTGTAGATAAGTAATTCTGCCTCATATTGCAGTTGGTTTAGTTTCTAAGTGATTGTGTTGTTTCTTTGGTTTTTGTGTTTTCTCCAGGTTAAGTTATGGGATATCAGGAAAAGAAATGTACTGCAGTTCTAACGGGCAATATAGTTATTCTATTTGCTACTAGGTGGAGTTCTGTTTTGAGCCTAATGGTGTTGTTCCTGTTTGTTTATGCAGATTCTGTATGCAAGCAGGTCTGCCATTACCCTGATCCTGTAACAAGGTAAACAAAATCTATTGACCTATTGAAAGATGGAAAAGATCATTTGGTTAAAGCTTTCATTTCAAAACCACATTATTTTGAATCTCTAATATGGTAGAAGCATAGAGCTTGAAGAATGGTTTGGGTTGCTTTACTTGGGACTTTTTAGACGTTTTTGTCATGCCAATTGACGCTCCTTGCTACATTTAAAAAAAAAGATGAAGATCCTCTGACCCTTTGTATTGCGTATAACAGTCTTTCGACATAAGTTCAATATAAATTTCATTTGCTTCTCTTTCTAAATCTGTTTGTTCTTTTCTTTGCAGTTTTAACGTTGCACCAGACTTGATGAATCAAGCAAAAGATTATTTGAACAAAACTATGTCCGTTATATTGTTGGTTAGGGCGAGTGTTTTAGAATATGGAAAAAAAAAATGCATCTTCTAATGTTCCAATTATGTTTATTTGACCCAAAAGTTGTGGCTGCACAGTTGTGTGCAGTCCCGCTTTAAGCTTGCATATCCTTTGAATGCCGATTTAGGATGACCTGCTTTTGGAGTGTTGATTTATATGATTCTATGTTCGTCCTATCTCTGTTTCTTTCTTTGTACATTTTGAATGAGAACCTCTCTTATCTGCTGCAAAGGAGATAATGTGTGCTGCACATTGATTTGCGATAGTAATTACAAGGAATTTCTAATCTGGAGCTCTTTAAATTGAATGAAATCTTCAAAAGTGAAGCATTACTTTTGACAACAAATATTGGTCAATAAAAGTGAACGTTGGATTTATTCAAAAAAAGAAGAAGTTAACGTTGGATTAGAAGTGCTGCGGCAAGCAAACAAACCCGCAGCATGGTGCGGGCTATACTGCTAGTGTCTATGAGAGCTTCACTTGTTGCAATGACCTATGTATCTATATCATAAACAGCTACCTTAGCTAGTACTGTAGATGGACTAGCTATTTAAAATTTCGTCCCGAGAGCTAGCTCCAATCATTTGTCACGGTACCTCCCTAATTTGATGACCCGAACCCCTACCCTAGCTTGTTTGGCTTATACCGATCTTCTGCACTGTTCTATCTCATCCATTGATGGGGCATGTATGTATATATGGCTACATAAGTTATACAAAAACATACGAAAAATGGAAAGAAAAGTTAAAAACACTGAAAATGTCTTTACCACATGGCATGATGTAACGGTAGAGAACCGTGTTGCATTACACTTCTCACTTTATATGACAATAATTTTCGGGCTATGGAATGAGAGGCACGACAACCCTATACACAATTTTCCCCACAAGATGACCCTAGATGGAAAATGCAGTAGCATTACTCCCTAACATAACGAGACAACCGTACGGTTGCTTAGCTGGCTCTCAATATCATTTTCATATCGAAGGAAACTCCAAAAAACCTATCATTCAATCATTCATAGCATGCCCCATTCTCGAGGTCCAGCATCAATATGCATTATTATCTGAATCGTGCAAGAACAAGTCCCGTCGCTCTCGATGCCTATGTTGTGGAAAAGATCTGTTCATCATGATGATTACCAAGTTAATGGGGATGGGACTCACATAAGTACTCGCACTCACTCTAAATAATAACAGATTAATCCCCGGAGCTGGCATAAGAACAGAGAATGGCTATCTCAGCAAAAAAATAACAGAAATCAACTACAAAAGCTGCAGGCTTACATTACTTTTAATCACTATTAGTACTCAATAATTACAGTTCAAAGACTAAATTAATCTTGTGCCTGAAACACGTGAACAGAAGAGCCTTCCGAGTTCCGGCCGATCATCGTCACCCTATTCACCTGGGCTATAGTAGTTTACGACCATAACATGTCAGGTTTGCGATTTAGTCCTGATCTATTTAAGTTTGAGAACGAAAAACCAATTAAGGCGCATTAGAAAAGAAATAATCCCGAGTTTTTTAACAAATCAAAGACTCAAAGTAGTACTTCACCTCTTTCATAAGCTAGGTTTGAAAAGATGGGTTAGTTCTGAAATCTTGGATCGCTTTCTTCTCCATCTGCATGAAAACTCTGAATCGAACCGAGGGGCTTCAGTCGAAGAGAGATGAAGCCCACTGCATATATAGTAGCTATAAATATCATTTACAGTCAGTAATCTTCATGCATTTGGCGCCATCTCTCCAACGACAGAAGTCCCTACTCATCGATCTCTCTCTCTCTCTCCCCCACTATTGGTTTTCGATCTGTGTAATAATGCTCTTCATCATGCATTTTATCCTTCTTCAGAATGACTTGCACCACATGATATATATTGCAGGATTATATATACGCATTGATAACCACAGTAGTAATATTCCTTTCTTATTTTCCATCTACTTTAGTATTTATTTTTTCCAATACAGTTGTAGTACTACGGACTTAAGTAATCCATAGACTATTCAAATGTGATGTCATAAGGGACAGATATATAAACTCCAAAAATGTTCCCCTCTTAAGAAACTCATTATGGGTAGGTTATATCAGAGGAAGGGAAGTACTAGCTAGTAGATTAATAATAGTAGCATATTATATGCTGTGTCTAAATTAAAGCCTCATGTATAAGGCACACAGAGAATAACAAGAATAAATACTAGTACTAGCTCGCTAGTCATATAGACTATAGAGAAACATTATATGTCATCAAAGGATCACATTAATATTTTTTTGTATGTGTGTACATATATAGCCTTTTTAGTGATGAATTCCTTTTTTTGGTTATCTTAAGATATCACTTGTGGTACCATTTTTTCGATCACATATTGGTATTTTGACAGTTCAGTTTTTAAGTCTTTATGAGTAGATCATTGCTGAAAATTTTTAGCCAAATTGATGATCGTTAAGTTACCAAACTAGATCAAATCAATAGACGAACCAAATCTGTCCAACTTGAACTATTAATGTTTAAAAACGTAAGTCACGATTATGAATGTTTTAACGATCATCAATTTAGCTGAAAATTTAGAGAAGTGATCTACACATTGAGAACTAATAATTAAACAATCGAGATGCCAAATGTGATATATAAGTGGGTCCCACAATAAATTCCTTAATAGAATGACCCTATATATGTGTGTATTTATCTTTGCTGCAATTAAAGATTAAGCCTGTCTCATAGATTCTCGGTGGTTTGTTCAAGAAATATGTCAACGCAAAACAGTTCACCAAACTTAAATTTTTTTTTCTTTCCCTAAATTATTATATATTGATCTTATATGGCTACTGTCCTAATCTCTTATTTTTAATAGACCAAGCGGATGATGATTGATATCGGTGTTGAATTAGAATTGATTAAATCCGGTACGTCATGTCTTACCTTCTTTACATTATGATGTGGGAGCATTTGCTAATGAATTATAGGCGGCTAAAACAATCACATTTTCACGAGCTTAATTTTATAATTATGGTAGTAAAGAAAAGAGAAACAGGTGAACTATTAGCATTGAAGCCACCCTCAAGTGCAAGAGGTACAAGTTATAGAATAGGTGATTAAGTAAGGATGTTTTAGCCATGAGGATTGGTAAATCTTTTCCTAGCTAGGGAAAACCTAAGGAAAAACTAGAAGAATATGCAAATGTACAATCACAAACAAATGCTCACAAGTGAACCAAAGTTCATGGTGAGTATGTGCAAGATGGTGTGTAGAGATTTGATTTTGATTTTGAAATTGGTTTCTTTTCAAATTGAAACAATTAAAGCAAGTAAAATAAACTAAGTTAAACTAAACAAGTTGTTGTCAAATGGATGGGAGTTAGGGCATCAGGTTTCACATGCCTCCCTTGCAAGCATTAAAGCGATTGAATATGAATGATGCAAAACTAATTGTCCAACTACCCTCTTAGCATTCGGATAGGACTACTAAGGCTTAAACCCCTTTTATTTTATTAACTCTAACCGGATAAGTCTAGAGCTAACTACCTAGAGACAAATTCAATTACCGGATAGGTCTCAATCCTTTGCCCCTAAATGCATAAAGCTTATAGTTTAGGTAACCAAGCACCAAGCAAACCAATCCTATCTCTAGGTGATTTTAGCTCACTCACATGCACACATGGTGTGCTTTCATGCTCCCTTTTTGCCTGAAGGTAATCAATCTCTAGGAAAAACTTCATGTCATGGCAAACACATAACTCAAATTGATTAGGTCTAAGTAATGCATTCAACTATTGACTTAGCATGTGAGAATGACAACATGAATTTGCATCAATTTATAAACAAAAGCATCAATCCATGCAAGTTTGGCTAGGGCTTTCAACCCTAGCCCCAACTAGTTCACTACTCACACATAGCTAGATACACAAGCTTCAACATTCTATTAAACATCAAATACATAAAGAGATAGGGAGTAAAGGGTGACTATTGATGATGCCGGAAGAGGTGGTGGAGATGTCTCTAAGAACATGATGTGGTGGTAGTCACCTCCTTCTCCTTGCTCCAAGCTCTTGATATTGGTAAGAAAAGTGAATTTGAAACCTCTAAGGTGAGTTTTGGTGTTGAATGGTGGAGGAAATGAAGGTTGTAGTGGTGGAAATGGAGGTTTTAGAGGTGGAGGTGGTGGTTTTAGTGGTGGAAATGGTGGTGTATTCTCTAGAGAGAAAATGGATCTTAGATAGGATGAAGATGATTGAATGGAGTCAAGAATGCTGAATAATTGGTCTTTGGCCTCTTTTTGATCAGCTAGGTGTGTCATCTTTGGTCTCCAAGTGTGCGAGAGATGCTCTTACACCATTGTCCCGCAAATGGTACCAAATTGGCAAGGTGATAAAAGGAAAAGGTGTAGGAAGATATTTGAATTTCAAGTGATGGGAGATTCTCACCACCATGGTCCTCCTTTGCTGGAGAAAAGACCCTTCATGAGTGGCGGCTCGCCGGAAGAGTTTGCCGAAAAGTCGCCGGAAAAGTCGATTTAAAATTTTCTTCCAATCTCTTCTAGCTTCAAATCTCCACATGTCAAGCCTCAAATAGTCATTTTATTCTCAATGCAAGGTTTCCTACAAATAAAAGGAAATGGATTAAAAAAGGTAAAATAGCATGGAAGTCAAATCAATTTTCATAATTATGGGGCACAATTGCGTAAGTAATTTGTGACTCAACAAATACCCCCAAACTTGAATATTGCTTGTCCTCAAGCAAAAGCATTAACCCAAATCCAAAACATAACAAAACTAACACAACTTAATCCTTCCAACATTATCCTCAAAGAACACAATTTGATCAAGGCAAGAAAATCAAGTCATGTCTCAAAAGTTTATGAAGTTATGAGACAAATGCTAGAGTAAAATGTATGACATGCCATGATTGTCACTTTGATGTACCAAAACCAAGCTTACACAACAAAACCGTGCTAACCATAAACTCACTAGATTTTCACTCTAATTTTCACAAAAGTGTTTAAAGGTTAGCTACACTGTCACTCAAACAATCTCATGCAAATGCCGCCATATGCTTGCTTTTCAATCTCATCTCCACGGGTCATGCACAAACCATCTTGGATCAAAAAGGACTTTTATTAGGTTGTAATGAGGCTTAGGGCAAGGGGTTAGAGAAATGAAGTGGATAGAAAATCACAAATTCCAAGCAACTTAACAAGCAACTCCCTTATTGAGATTTTACGAACTTAAGACCTTAAGATGCTTCATATGATTCACTCTATTAACCATTCCCCCAAACTTTAGACTAAAAACTATTTATTGAACTAGAGAACCTTTCTTTTTGGATTTTTTTTTTTTTTTGACTTTGTTTCTTGACTTTCTTGAAATGTAAAGACAAATTACAATTGCACAACAAACATAATACTCCCCCACACTTATTTCTTTTCAAGTACCCCCAAACTTTGTTTCTTGAAGCATCTTGACATATATAATCTCACATTGCTCACTAAGAAGACTTGGAAAGGGTAAGGTTAGTGTTTAAGCTAGAAGGTCAGACATTTGTGGTGCAAAGAAATGAAAGGCTAACAGAAGGCACAAATTGGCAATCTAAGGATAATCATCTTTTTAGGACAAGAGCTTGTTTGGCCATGGTGGAATTCCTATTGCCTCAATCATTTCCGCAATGTATTCATGCTTGACAAAAGTTTTGAGAGATATAAAGCAAGTTCTAGAGATACAATTCACAAAAGATTGATCACACATGAAGAATAAAGTGCTAAGAGCTATGGATGCACTTTCATTAGGCTCAAAACTCACATTTGTGGTGCAAATAGTTCTCACAAATCTCATCATGCCCACCATATCTCAATGCATCAACTTGACAATCAAAGGTAACAATGAAGTTAAACATAAGTCCCATAACCCTTATTTGAAAAATTGAGTTTACAAGACATAGACATGATTTCTAGCCCTTTACAAATCAAGTTCAAGTTTCATCATACGAGTTGGAAGGTGTTAAACACAAATGAAACACACAAAAACTAGAAACAACTAAAAGCTAAAAACATTTTTTTTTTTTTTTACAATTTGAATTTATTGAATTTAAACTAGACCTCCCCCCCACACTTGAACTTAACATTGTCCTCAATGTTAAAAACTGTTTTCTTGAAAGCTTTGCAATGAAAGATTCAAGCATGGTAAGAAAGAGCATGCAAACTATCACAAAAACAAAGAAGTGACCGGAACTTAAATACAATGAAGAACATAAAGCAAGAAAAAGGTAAGAAATTGCTCCCCCTTGAAGACCATGAAGTTCATTCAATTCACCAACAATCACCAACATGCAAGGCTTAAAGCCTTTGCCTTCCAAGCTTAACTTTAATGGGGTCATTTCTTTAAGAATGGTTTCAAGAGTTTTCCTCCTCCTTCACTTGCATTATGAGCTTGGCTACCTCCAAGTAGGGCTTTGTTTAAGGACTTCTTGCCGGTCCATTAATTCTTCATTCACTCAAGGGGGCTTCTTGAGACAACCATCTCCCTTGTTTACCTTCTTTGAACTTCCCAGGCAAGCTCCCATGTCAACAAGTGTTCCCTTGAGCAATCCTCCAATTTGTTTCTTCTTCTTGATGGGGATGAGGAGTGACTCAAAGCCTTGTGAACATGGTAAGAACGGAAGAGGTGCCCAAACTTCTTTCTTATTTTTCTCATCTCCCCTTACTCTTGCCTCTCCATGGTAACCCAAAAAGTAGCATTCATTCATGTCATCCAGAATTTGAAGGGGATGAAAGATTTGGAACTTGATTTTGTCTCCAAGTACCTTCATGCTCATGGTGCCTTTCTTCACATTAATCTTGACACCGGCGGTGGCCATGAAAGCTCTTCCAAAGATGATAGGAAGCTCATTGTCAACCATGGGGGCTTCCTCCATTTCTAGGACTATAAAATCCACCGGTATCACAAACCTTACAACATTGACAAGCACATTTTCCAAGATTCCTCTAGGATACCTCACGCTTCTATCCGCCAATTGGAGAGTGATTGAAGTTGGTTTTAAAGCTCCTTCAAGACCAAGCTTCTTTAAAGCCGAATAGGGCATTAAATTGATACTTGCCCCAAGATCCATCAAGCAATTGTCAAAAGTAGTTTCTCCAATCTTGCTTGGAATAGTGAAGCTTCCCGGATCTTTGAGCTTTAAGCTTTCTTTGACTAATAGCACTCACTTCTTCACAAATAGCCACTTGCTCATGTTCTTTGAACTTTTTCTTCTTCATGCGCATATCCTTCAAGAACTTAGCATAAGATGGGATTGTCTTCACGGCTTCAAGGAGTGGAATGTTTATATGAACCTTCTTGAACAAATCAATCATCTCCCTCAATTGGCTCTCTTTCTTGAGTTTTTTCTCTTGTTGCCATATAGCTTGAGGGTAAGGGAGAGACACTTCTTCTTTTTGCACAATCTTCAAAGAAGGATTGAAAGTGATACCTCTTTGGAATGGTCTATTGATTGGATGATCATTGGACACTTTTTTTTCATGGTTGGCCTTGGAATTTGAGTTGTTTTTCAAGACCTTATCTTGTCCTTCATTGTAATCCAACACAACTTGCTCATGCTTTAATCTCCTTTCAAAACCCGATGGCTCTCTTGGAGTTACAACTTCTTCATTAGTGGGCACTGTTCTCAACTGGACTTCCACTTCTCAAAATAGTGATGGCCTTGGCTTCATGCCTTGGATTGTTGACCACTTGACTTGGAAACACTCCTTGCTTCTTTTGGCTCAACTCATGGGCTAGTTGCCCCATTTGTACCTCAAGCTTGCTCACACTTTGTTGGATGACATTGATCTTCTCATCTTGCTTTGCTTGATTGTTCACAAAGGCCGCCATCATTTCTTCAAAGGTAGGTGTCTTTCTTGCTTCTTGTATTGGTACTTGGGGTTGTTGTAGAGGTAGAGGTTGTTGAGATGATGCTTGATAAGGTGGTCTATGAGCATGATAAGAATTGTTTGCTCCTTGATTGTTGAAATGTAAGCTACTTGCACCTTGATATCCACCTCCTTGCCTTTGGTAACCTTGACCTTGTTCACGGTTTTGATTCTCACCCCAACCAAAATTAGGGTGATTTCTCCACCCTGGATTATAAGTGTTGCTATAAGGATCATTCTTTGGCTTTGTTTGGTAATCAAGGAGATTGCATTGCTCTATCAATTCCGGATACATATCGCTTTGTGAACACTCCGTTGTGCTATGATACATACTTTCACAAATCAAACATGCTTGCTCCATGGCTTTGACTCCTAAACTTGGCTCTCGAATTCAGCTTGGTGACGCCATTAGATTGAGGGGTCTTCCTTGAGCTTGTAGAATCATGTCAAGCTTCTTTTGCATGTTTCCTTCTATCCGCTTCAACTCTTGTTGCATTTGAACACTTGAAATGTCAACATTATACATGCCTCTCCTTTGCTCTTGCTCCCTCATAGGTACTTGTGCACTCTTCATTATCATTGACTTTCTATCCGAGACACTATCATAGAGTTGAGAAGATTCACTCATTTCATCTAGGATCTTCATCGTTTCATCTTCGATCTTGTTCATGAAACATCCCCCACAAGCATTGTCAACTCTCCTCCTTATGTCTTGTGAAACCCGGTGTAGAAGGCACTTAGAACCGCTACCTTAGAGAGACTGTGATTGGGAACACCACCTTCTATATCCTTGAATCTCTCCTATGTCTCATAGAATGACTCATTTGGTAGCTCTTGGAAGTTCATCAACTCATTCCTCAATGAATTGGACTTGTGAGGAGGGAAATAGAACTTGAGGAATACCCTTTGTATCTCTTCCCAAGTGTGGATACTAGCTACTTGGGGGAAGCTTGTACAACCATTTCTTGGCTTTGTCATTCAATGAAAAGGGGAAGAGCCGAAGACGCAAGTTGCCTTCATCAATACCCAAAAGTTGAACGGTTGAGCATGCTTCATTGAACTCTTAGAGGTGCAAGTATGGCTCATTACTTGGCAAGCCAAAGAAGAGGGGTAAGTTTGCAATAGTCCCCGGCTTTATGTCAAAAGCAATGGCACATGGTGGAAGCACGATGCAACTTGGATGATTGGAGATTGTTGGTAAGTGTACTCCTTCATGGGGCGTGGTTCATCCATTATGGGTATCCGGACTATTTTAGCTTGCAACTCTTCAGCTAATTTCTTTATGAGATCAAGATTTTCTTGCGGTATCCGAGTTTCTTCACCGCTATCTTCAAGGATTTGATCAATAGATATGTTGTCTCCACTTGGTGTGCTTGGGGATGATGGAGTGGAATATGTTGAATTGATCCTTGGGCTACTTGTAGGTGATTCGTGAGACATAAACACCTATAAAATTTCAAAACAAATGTGAGAAAATAAGTCAAGATACAAAAAGAAACCAAAAATGAGAAATTGAAAAATTGCTGAAAACAGGGGAAACGATCGGTCGGCGACACTTGCCGACTGGTCGATGAGCTTCTGACCCAAAAATGACACTTGCCGACTGGTTGGAAATTTCTGACGACTGGTTGGCGAAACAAAAATCACACGAAATGAACACAAACGACTGGTCAGCGGAGACCAACAACTGGTCGGTAAACAGAGATAAAATAAAAACAAGGGAAATTTCTAGCTAATCCTTAAGGCTACTCGAGCTAGGGATTGGTTTTCACACCACTCCCCGGCAACGGCGCCAAAAACTTGTTAGCATTGAAGCCACCCTCAAGTGCAAGAGGTACAAGTTATAGAATAGGGGATTAAGTAAGGATGTCAAACCCACGATGATTGGTAAATCCTTTCCTAGCTAGGGAAAACCTAAGGAAAAACTAGAAAAATATGCAAATGTACAATCACAAACAAAGGCTCACAAGTGAACCAAAGTTCATGGTGAGTATGTGCAAGATGGTGTGTAGAGATTTGATTTTGATTTTGAGATTGGTTTCT
>BDJD01004906.1:2166-13498 GCA_002564525.1 Rosa multiflora | reverse complement strand
GGAGATATTTGAATTTCAAGTGATGGGAGATTCTCACCACCATGGTCCTCCTTTGATGGAGAAAAGACCCTCCATGAGTGGCGGCTCGCCGGAAGAGTTTGCCGAAAAGTCGCCGGAAAAGTCGATTTGCAATTTTCTTCCAATCTCCGTGTCTTCTTCCCCTAGCTTCAAATCTCCACATTTCAAGCCTCAAATAGTCATTTTATTCTCAATGCAAGGTTTCCTACAAATAAAAGGAAATGGATTTAAAATGGTAAAATATTATGGAAGACAAATCAATTTTCATAATTATGGAGCACAATTGCATAAATAATTTGCGACTCAACATGAACGTACACACGGTGAAAATGGAAGACAAAAAGCTGATCAATTAAGTTTATGACCATACATATACATTTCTTTTTTTCCAAATCAACCACAAATTGGTAAAAGTCAATCAAGTTTCCTGTTTGAATTTCTAGCAGAAGTCATAAGTCCATTAATTTAACACTCAATTATTGGCAATATATCACACAAGAAATCAATCAACAATAGATATGATATATAAGAGTCTGGATGTGAAAATGGAGTTTGCAAATACCTTAGTTTAAGGCTTTAACTAGTATATGTATACCAGAAGCACAAAGTAATGAACTGATGATAGAGTATTCCTCGCCGCCCATGCAGTTAGAAGAAGTTGCAGGGTGTCTTGTCGGAGAGTGATGGCACTACTTAGCAGCTGCTTTGGATTACAATGTAATTAGCACCGCCTGCCTGCCTGCCTGCCTGCCTGCAGGAGCTAGCTAGCCACGCAGTGCCATCCCTCCTGCAACAAGACTCCCTCAACTCCTGAATAGGCCTCATTCTGATTAATTGCCTTATATTCCAATTCCTGGTACTCAAGGGAGCCTTTCTATTTATAACCTCTGATTTTAGGAGTTTCTCTTGACAGCTTCTAGTAGCTTAGCTTAGCTATGGCTGTGTGAAAATTAAGATCAAGTAGCAAGTGCGAACACATACATTACACATGGACACGTGAATCAAGTCAGAGGTCTTCGAGTACCCCATGCATATATGAGAGTGCATGCATGACCTTTGACCAGCTCAACTAGACATTGATCATAATTTACAAGGACAAAAGTTAATCGGTCAATGCCTATTCTCATATATCTTCCTTAATAGGTTCCTCGTATTCTCTCATTCCGACCTACTTATATATAAGCCCAAAAAGTTGTTTTTTCAAATTCTAAAGATGAGTAAGAGTACTTGAGATCAATTGGTTATTGACTATCTTTTGGAGCTTCTAGTAGCTAATTAACAATAATTTACTACTCCATGCATGAACCAGCTCAGCTGTCAATCATTTCACACCTATAAAAGTTGAAACTTAAGAAATTTCTTATGCACATGTAGAAAGAAATATAGGGTTTCTATGCCTCAGGAGAGGATGACATATGGTAGGTGCTCCTATAATATATGGAATTGCATGCAGTAATTTATTCCTACCTTGTACCTAGGGGCCATCATTTGGCCCGCGGGCCTAAAAGCCCATGGGCGCCCACCCGGCCCAGTGGGCAAAAGCCCGGCCCAGCCCACAGAAAAGCCCATCTCGGCCCTGCCCATTAGGCACGAGGCAGGGCTAGGGCGGAGGGTTCAAAACCCAGGCCCGGCCAGTTATATGCTGTTAGCATTAAAGCCACCCTCAAGTGCAAGAGGTACAAGTTATAGAATAGGGAATTAAGTAAGGATGTCGAACCCACGAGGATTGGTAAATCCTTTCCTAGCTAGGGAAAACCTAAGGAAAAACTAGAAGAATATGCAAGTATACAATCACAAACAAAGGCTCACAAGTGAACCAAAGTTCATGGTGAGTATGTGCAAGATGGTCTGTAGAGGTTTGATTTTGATTTTGAGATTGGTTTCTATTCAAATTGAAACAATGAAAGCAATTAATATAAACTAACCTAAACAAAACAAGTTGTTATCAAATGGATAGGAGTTACGGCATCGGGTTTCACCTTTTGCCTCCCTTGCAAGCATTAAAGCAATTGAATATGAATGATGCAAAACTAATTGTCCAACTACCCTCTTAGCATTCGGATAGGACTACTAAGGCTTAAACCCCTTTTATTTTATTAACTCTAACCGGATAAGTCTAGAGCTAACTATCTAGAGACAAATTCAATTACCGGATAGGTCTCAATCATTTGCCCCTAAATGCATAAAGCTTAGAGTTTAGGTAACCAAGCAAGCAAACCAATTCTATCTCTAGGTGATTTTAGCTCACTACCCTCACATGCACACATGGTGTGCTTTCATGCTCCCTTTTTGCCTAGAGGTAATCAATCTCTAGGAAAAACTTCATGTCATGGCAAACACATAACTCAAATTGATTAGGTCTAAGTAATGCATTCAACTATTGACTTAGCATGTGAGAATGACAACATGAATTTTCATCAATTTATAAACAAAAGCATCAATCCAAGCAAGTTTGGCTAGGGCTTTCAACCCTAGCCCCAACTAGTTCACTACTCACACATAGCTAGATACACAAGCTTCAACATTCTATTAAACATCAAATACATAAAGAGATAGAGAGTAAAGGGTGACTATTGATGATGCCGGAAGAGGTGGTGGAGATGGGTCTCCAAGAACATGATGTGGTGGTAGTCACCTCCTTCTCCTTGCTCCAAGCTCTTGATATTGGTAAGAATAGTGAAATTTGAGATCTCTAAGATGAGTTGTGGTGTTGAATGGTGGAGGAAATGAAGGTTGTAGTGGTGGAAATGGAGGTTTTAGAGGTGGAGATGGTGGTTTTAGTGGTGGAAATGGTGGTGTCTTCTCTAGAGAGAAAAATGGATCTTGGATATGATGAAGATGATTGAATGGAGTCAAGAATTCTGAATAATTGGTCTTTTGCCTCTTTTTGATCAGCTAGGTGTGTCATCTTTGGTCCCCAAGTGTGCAACATATGCTCTTACACCATTGTCCCCCAAATGGTCCCAAATTGGCAAGATGATAAAAGGACAAGGTGTAGGGAGATATTTGAATTTCAAGTGATGGGAGATTCTCACCACCATGGTCCTCCTTTGCTGGAGAAAAGAACCTCCATGAGTGGCGGCTCGCCGGAAAAGTTTTCCGGAAAAGTCGCCGGAAAAATCGCCGGAAAAGTCGATTTGCAATTTTCTTCCAATTTCCGTGTCTAATCTCCGCATTTCAAGCCTCAAATAGTCATTTTATTCTCAATGCAAGGTTTCCTACAAATAAAAGGAAATGGATTTAAAAAGTTAAAATAGCATGGAAAACAAATCAATTTTCATAATTATGGGGCACAATTGCGTAAATAATTTGTGACTCAACATATGCCCATTAAAGCCCGCCCGAAAGCCCATTCAATTTTTGTATTAATATATTTTTATGTAGTTATATTGAACTAATTATTGTAATTAAGGCTGGGTTCGGTACGGTACCGGACCTTCAAGTCCAAAACCGCCTACCGTACCAGAACTTATTGGTACACAAAATGAAGTACCACTACCGGCCACAAAAGTTGGTATACCGACTTCTCGGTATCGGTTGGTAGCGGTTGGTTGGGCCTCCAACCAAGTTTAAGATTGGGCCAGCTTTCAGCTACGGCCCAAATGAAAATTTTAAATCCCTAACCTGTCAACAACTGAATAACTGAAAGCAAATAAAAAACAATCAAATAACATATCTGAATTTAAAGGCCCAGAGCCCCAGACCATATGCAAATGTAAAACAATCAAAAAACTTATAACTCTCAGTCTCTCACTCTCTCACATCAACTTCAGTTCATCACTTACAGTTCATCTCATCATCACTTACAGTTCACAAAAATGAATGAATCATACAATAACAAAGCGGACAATAGTTGAAAACAAAGTATTCAAATTTTCAAAGACTCAAATTTCATCTCATCGTCACTTCATCCTTGTTTGTTGTGCTCCCTGCCTCACTCAAAGAGTCAAAGTTTCTGCAAATAAATTTTAGTTGAAAAGAATAAGAATGCTGGCAGTGCTGCAAATTCAATCAATGAAGAAGAATTTAGGCAGTTTTTGCAATTTCTAACGTTGAACAAGAAAGCTCACGATGTTGGCTATTGCCTGCTATGCATCAGCTTGTGTAGAGCTGCCATCAGAGTTCCACCATCGAGAGCCACAAACTTAGTCCTTCAACCCATTAACTTTGCCTTCTTCTCCCTCAAACTGTCAAACATCAAACTTAGTCCTCGCCTCCTTGCCTCCTCGGTGCTCCTGCTCCTCCAAGCACAAAAGAAAAACCATTAAAAGTGGCAAAACCCATAACAAATTGGTAAATCTCAAGATAATACACAACATATCCAAGATCGCATTGCTAAAATTGGGTAGATCGAAGTCTCGAACCTCAACTCAACAATCCAAAACAATTGAAGCTCCGAGCTCGTACTCACCAGCAGCACTACAACAATCGATCGATTTGATGTGAAATGAAATCGAATGGGTCGAACGCGATTCTTCGAACTGAGGCTCAGAAGTCAGAACCTCGCTCGAGTTCGAGAAAGAGAGAGAGAGACTGAGGGAGTGGTCGAGAGATGGACTGAGCCACTGAGGGATTAGGGATCAAATTAGGGATTAGGGTTTGCAGGTTGGACCAAGAGTTTGAGAGGCAGAGGCTCAGGTCAGATCTCGATTTGGTTCGAGATAGAGAGAGACTGAGGGAGTGGTCGAGAGATATGGACTGAGCCACTGAGGGATTAGGGATCAGAATCATCGGATTAGGGATAAGGGTTTGCCGGTTTGGACTAAGAGTATGAGAGGCAGAGGCTCAGGTCAGATCTCGATCGGGTTCGAGAGAGAGAGTGAGAGTGAGAGACGAGGTGAGTCGTCCAGACTCCAGAGACTGAGAGAGGGAATGAGGGATTATGGATTTAGGGTTTGGAAATTTTTCATCTAACAGTTGTTAGTTAATAACTTAATATGGAATAAAACAGAAGAAAGTCAACGGCTATGATTGATTATATAATAAATATTTTAAATAATTAAATATTATATTAAATATATGGTACGGTACGGTATACCGTATTTTGTTAATATTCAGTACCGATACCGTACCAATTATAGTATATCGGTACGGTATAACCGTACCAAACTTTTGGTAACCGATTTTTTCTGGTAACCGAACCCCTTGGTTCGGGATGGACGCGGTTGGTTGGTTTGGATCGGTTGGATTTGCCAGCCCGAATTGCAATAGGCCATATGTTTTTTTAATTTTGTATTTTATTTTGTTTAATAATTAACGTATCATCATTTTTTCATAGGTTTTTGTATTTTTTTAACAAAATAATATGACATATAAATATAATGGGCTGGGCCCTGCCCACCCAAAAAAGCCAGGCCCGGCCGGCCCTAAAAAGCCCGTAAGGCCCTGGGCCTTGATTTCTATGAGAAGCCCAACACGAAAAATAAAAAAAATATGTTTTAGTCCAGCCCGAGCCCATTAATTTTGGACAGGGCTGCCCATTAACGACCCCTACTTGTACCATATCTCCCTTCCAAAACAATCTCTCGATTTTTTTTATTATTATTTTTTTTAAAGTCTCTCAGCTAGCGAGCTAGTACACTGCTAAATTAGCTAGACTTTTTGAAAATTGAATGACTACATCTTCAGCTTCTTTATCTTCCGCTAATTACAAAAAATTAATGTTTGACTAGTCTGCACGTTTGGCCATTTGGGGGGCAGACGCTACACATAATGAAATATCAAAGAAAAGTATCGACATGATCTTTAAATGTGTAGGTTGTATTGAGAATTTGAGATAATCTTTAAATATCTATTAGAAAAGTGTACGTCTAGTAGATATATATATATATATATATATATATATATACATTTTGTTGAAGGAAAACCTAATTTGTGTTTAGCCCAAACTCTAGGTTACTTGACTTAGTGGTAATAGGATTTAATTAGAAGGATCTTGAATCCTAATCAATGTAGAATTACTTTCCTTGTATGATTGAGATTCTATGCATTGTAATCCTCTATATAAAGAGGCCCCTATTATCAATGAGAATACACAGCAAATTCCTCTCAAATTCAGTTTCTCTACAACACGTTATCAGCACGAAGCCCTAACCCTGAAATCCTAAATTCGTAGCCTTCAAATCCCAGAAACCACCGCCGCCCACCTTGAAGATCCCAACTCCAGGAGTCCAGAACTGGCGGCCTCACCCCCAGAACCGGCCGGCAAACCACCGAACCGGCCACCGGAAAAAGCAAAGGTTCCCCTGCCCGGTTCAAAGCTTTTCTCACCACCTCCTGCAGCCATACTTGACCACCTGCAGCGTCTCCACCCCAGAAACCCGGAACCGGAAATTTCATCACCGGAACCGGCCAAAATTCCACCGAACCGGCCACCGGAATCCCCCTAACCTGAACCGGCAGAAGAAGAAAAAAAATAAAAATAAAAAAGAGGACCTGTGCAGCCCCAAACCCACAGGTTGAGCCCACGTGCTGCAGGCCCCAACCCAAGCCGCCAAGCCTTCTGCCACGTCAGCACTGGAACTGCCACGTCAGCACCCGGTCAACGACCGATCAACACTTTCCGGCTACTTTTCCGGCCACTTTCCAGCGACTTTTCAACCAACTTCCAGCCACTTTCCGGCGACCTTTTCCTGCAGCTACAGTACTTTCCGGCCGCTACAGTAACTTCCCGGCGACGCCTTTTCCGACCATCTTTTAAGGTAAGTTTTTCTGAAGTTTTTCAATTTCTTCTTCTTTTCTCGGGGACTTCCAAAATCCATTCTTCTACCCCCCTTTCTCTACATAGGGGAGACCAAAAGCCGAACTGTGGGGGTTCGCGCTCACTCCAAGCTTGGAGCTTGTAGAGTCCTCCAAACTTAGAGTTTGTTGAGAAGAAAACGATCGACCACATACATCGTTATTTCGATCTAATCCAAAATCCCTCATGGAATCGGATTTTCTTGGAAGCGACTATGCTCAGAAAATTCCTAATTTCTTGGAAGCGACTACGCTCAGAAATTTAATAATTTTTCGTGGTAGCCTTTTCGCTCCGAAACTAACCCTAATCTTGTGTTGTTTTTCAGGATGAGTTACCTGAACAAGTTGAGCTTTGTCCCACTCGAGACAACTGGCGCAGGATACCATAGGTGGGTCCGAGATGTGCGCCAACATCTTAAGGCTGATGGAATTCTGGAAACCATCCAAGAGCCTAGTCAGAACGTGCTCTCCATTGAGCAAGCTACTGCTTTTGAAGCAAAACAAGCTAAAGCCATAATTCTCATGACAAGACACATGAATGACGCGCTCCAAAATGAATACCTCAATGAGGAAGACCCAAGAAAACTATGGGTAGAACTTGAGCAGCGATTTGGCAACGTTCGTGACTCCCTGCTTCCTGATTTAGAAGTGCGATGGCATAGCCTCCGCTTTTGTGATTTCAAGTCTGTGCTTGATTATAACGCGGAGGCTCTTGGTATCAAGTCTCTGATGGAGTATTGTGGCCAAACCATAACTGATACGATGTTGATCGCGAAGACTCTCTCTACCTTCCCCGTCTCTGCATTGATAATTTCAAAGAATTATCGGATTGATGTAAATGCAAGACGTATCACAAGGTTTCATGAGCTCATTGGAGCCATGAACGTAGCTGAAAAGCATTACAATATCCTTGTGAAGAACTATAACGCTAGACCCGTGGGAACTAAGCCTATTCCGGAGTCTAACTATAGTAGCGCCCCCAATAGAGGACGCAAGGAGCGAAACCCTAAGGATAGGCACTATTCTAGACGTTCTGGTCCATATATTCGCCCTAAAGAGGAAGGAAATCGCCAAGAGAGGAGTGCACGGAACCGTAGAGGTCAACGTGTGAAGAGAGAGAGAGGCGGAGCCTCCGACCATGGTGGTAACGCCACCAAAAGGATAGGTCATCCAAATCGCGCCCCAATGGCGCCTCGATCAAGGAAGCCTGACCATAATGATGTTTGTTTTCGATGTGGATCAACTGAACATTGGGCAAAAACATGTATAGCACCCCAGAGAGGCGTGCACGGAACCGTAGAGGTCAACGTGTGAAGAGAGAGAGAGGCGGAGCCTCTGACCATGGTGGTAACGCCACCAAGAGGGTAGGTCCTCCAAATCGCGCCCCAATGGCGCCTCGATCAAGGAAGCCTGACCATAATGATGTTTGTTTTCGATGTGGATCAACTGAACATTGGGCAAAAACATGTATAGCACCCCAGAATGTTGCAAACGCATACAAGACATATCGTGAAGCAAGGGAAGCAAATTACATGGAACAAGAAGATCAAGATGGCGATCTAGATCTAAGGGTGGAAGACTACAAGGATCAAGACCCAGAAATTGGCGATTTTCATTAAGTTTTTTTATTTTCCAAGAGATGTAGGCGATTGCCACATTACTTTTTATTGGATTAGATTTTCTTTGATCATAGAAACAATAATGTATCTCGTTGGCTTATGAATAAAATTTCGAGTTCTCTTCATTATGACTCAATTTTGATTCTGAGCATATGACTTTGTGACTACGATGGCTAGACCATCAGTATTAATTCAAGGACATGGAATAGCCCAAGTTCCACTTGCCAAATGGCACCCGGATTACAGTTGTCACAGAAACTCTCCACGCTCTTAGGGCACAAAATACTCTATGAACAGCCAACGAATTCCATGCGAAAATGCATGTAGAGAACGGAAATGAGTTCATTTGCATTACCTCTAATGATTGCGAACAAAGACGCATCTTAGAGAAGTTTATGTGTCTCTCTAGTGGATTNNNAATTTCCATGGCTCCCACGTCATGATGGGAGATGTAGTCACATATTTTGCTTCTAATAGCGCTACAGACGCTTAGGCCTAACCAAAATCCTCATTGGTTGCTTCTACGGCCTCTCGCTCGTTTTACAAAGCCCATTCCTTATGGAAATTAGGACTGAGACCGTCCTATGCAAAGGATATGACATTACTCATTCTGTTCTTACAAAGAATCCGTAGGGATTTTGTGGATTGATTCAACCAACTTGCGGACGCTTAAATATTTCATGATGTTGGTTGACACGCAAACACGCCGGTCACGTGTTGTGCCATTGTCCACCTATCAATGCTACTTATGCTACACTCCTAGCACATATCATGTGACAACGGGCTCACTCCCCGAATCATCCTATTCAGTCAATTGGATTTGACTATGCTATTGAGTTTACATCGAAGACTTTCGATGGATATTGCAATGGGTTTGATGTTGGACATCACATTCCCATGTACACACCCAATTGGTCTCGCGGACGCGACTACGATGGTAGTCCGAACATTGGTAATGCGCACCAATCTTCTTACATCCGCTTGGGGTGATGCGATATCGCATGCAGCCATGCTAATTCGTCTACGACCTACCGCCACTCAATGTACCTAGCGTTACAGCTAGTGACTGGGTACACGTATTTTGTACTTACGCTCATTTGAGTGAGCCATTTATGAGCCAATTGCGCAGCCACAGCGCTCTATGATGGGTCCTTACTAGACGAATGGGCAACTACGTTGGATTTGAGCTTCCAACAATCGTCCGCCACTTAAATGCCCTTGCTAGGCAATCTCCTTACCGCTAGATTTGCGGATGTCACTTTGATGAGACAGTCTTCCCGTCGTTAGGGGGAGATAAGAACACGTATGTTCAACAGGAACGATAGGAATTGTCGTAGTCTGTCCCCACTATGTCTCATCTTGATCCCTATTAAAGTGACAAGATCACATAAATATGCTGCAAACATGCCTGCAAGGAAGGACGTCCCTACGAGAGGACGTAGCACCACCCTACTCGGAGGTAGGCATGGCGCCAATGCTAAAGAGAGTGGCACTCTGGCATTACAGGCCATGGCCCCAGCTAGGATGCGTGGGAGGCACGTGGGTTCGAAGGATACTTTGGCATATTCCAATCCGTTAATCATCAAGACTCAAAATCCGTCTCATGAGTATCTTCCGGGTTATGGTTATCGTTGGGGGACCCCTCAACGTCAAAACCTATTCCTGAGAATATAGAGCTCTATGAAAATTACACTAGTGTACATGAGACGTGGGATAGAAACTCCATCAGAATTGATGATGTAGTTGCGTATTTTGTTGCGCATGAGTTTTTGAGTTAGATGATATCGAACCACGCTCCGTTGATGAATGAATGCCAATGTAGAGAGTTTTTGGCCTAAATGGAAAGATGCGATTCAGGTTAAGATGGATTCTCTAACGAAGAGGAAGGTTTTTGAGCTAGAGATGCCAACACCTCCTAACATAAAATCTGTTGACTAATGGGTCTTCGTTAGAAAGCGTGATGAGAAAAAGAGATGGCAATCTCGCCTTATGGCCCAAGGCTTCTTACAAAACGCTCTGGAATCGACTACGATGAGACATATTCTCTCGTAATGGATGTCATTGCACTCCACTACCCTGTCAGTTTGGTAGTTTCCGAATAACTGAACATGCAGCCTACAAATGTGGTCATTACGTATCTCTATAGGGATCTAGATACGTAATATACATGAAGGTTCATGGTGAACTTCATTTACCCAAGTCAAGTGGCTCTAAACCATGGAGCNNAAAGAGGTTGAAATGCTCACTAAAGTGACTACTTGATTGGGAAGGGATATGCCCACGCGTTTCTATCGCGGTTCATGTTGGACATGATCTTCATTAGAAGCCCTTAAAGAGTTAAGGGAAACCGCTGAACACTTGAAATCCAAGTTTGAGATGAAGGATTTTGGGAGAACAGGATTATGTCTCGGTTTGGAACTTGAGCATCGTGTCGATAGATGCTTAGGCATTTTGACAAGGTCAAGCCTTCAAGCACCCCCATGATCGTCCGTAGTCTTGATTCTGAAAAGGATCCTCTTCGTTCTAAGGATAATGACGAAGATGCGCTAGGGGCAGAAATGCCCTATAAGTGCCTTACTTAGTACAATAGGCGCATTATTGTACTTATCTCAATGCACAAGACCGGACATCTCATATGTTGTGAACTTGTTAGCTAGATATAGCTCTGCGCCAACGCGACGCCATTGGATTGGTGTAAAAGATATCTTTCGATATTTGAGATGTACGATTGATATGGGCTTGTTCTATCCCTACGAAGAGATGATGGATTCGGACCCATCACACACCAGAAACGCCGCCAACGCTGGCCTGCGTTCTCTATCCCCATTCCAAAACGACATGTGTTTTGGAAGGTTTTGCTGATGTTGGGTATCTGTCTGACCCACACAATGGTCATTCCCAATCCGGTTAAGTGTTCACCATGGGAAAAGACCGTGACATCTTGGAGCTCTATATAT
>BDJD01004905.1:74439-86435 GCA_002564525.1 Rosa multiflora | reverse complement strand
AGGGATTTTTAAAGGAAATGGCGCAGAAAAATGTAGGGAAATACAATTAAAACGTCGCATTAAAATGCTCCTATCAATCAGAGCAACTCTAATCCATAAGATAAAAAAGGAAAACAGAAATAAGGTGAATAGGCGGAAGTTGTGGTGTTGACTATGCCTCGACTCCATGTATGCCCGACTTCAACTAATCTAGTCTGTAAACAGGGCATTTGAAACTAAAGGGCCCATGAGAAAGTAATTTAAAAACACGTTAGTGTTAGTGGGAAAAAATAAAATAGACAAGATAATTTAAATGGTACTAGTCATGCCCACATATGCTATGCATATGTAAAACAGATTTTTTGTTTTAGATTTTCTTTTTGTAATATTTATGTCTTGGTAATTATTGAAGTGAGAGAAATATGGGGAGTTATCTGCCGATGAAGTCAATAAGAAGTTATCTACATAATAGGGTAGTGGGAAGTTATCCACGTACAAAATGGTTTAATGGGAACATATTTTTTTTCTTTTAACTATTTATCAGTATTTTATTATTTACTATAATACCCTTCAAATATTAGAAATTATTTAAAACTAATATATGGTATGGGAGTCTTCGTGTCTTTTCACGTCCACTTTGGCTAACAAAGTGGATTCTCTTAATAATAGTATAGATAAACTTTACTACTTTCCCACATATTTTGCTTAAAAAAAAATGATGCATGCAATAAATATAAAATATTTTTCTCTAAACTCAAAATGTTGTGAAAACATATCAGCCCCGCTGGTTAAGAGTAAACATAAAGTATGGGAAGCTGAAAATCATCATACAACGAAAGAGCCTCCTAAGCTCTCGTTGGAGCCTCCAGGCTCTATCCTCATCTTCGACCCACAAACACAAAGTAAGTGAGGAGGAGTCTCGACTGTAACTCACGTGAAGAGAAGAACTAAACTAAAGCAACCTAATTATGGTGAAAGAAAACGTTCAAAAATCAGTAAATCCATATATATAGCTTCCCCAAAATCTCGCAAATGAAATCATGAAAACGATTCCCAACCGTACTGGAAAATTTTTGTGATAATTCAAATAAATCAACGACATGTCCCACACGTCAAGATATTCTCAAATCAATAAATGAGTAAATAAGCGAGATTAAAAATAATTTGATGATTCCAAATGCTAACCATTTCTCGGAGGAAAAATTCTACAATGTGTTAATGTATGACATGCATACAATTGCCTTTAAAGTGGTAAAATGAGTCCTCAAAATAGTAATATTAGTTCTCAAAGTGGTAACATGAGTCCTTAAAGTGGTAAATTTTTTTAGTTACCACATGAGTCCTCAAAATAGTAATATTAGTCCTCAAAGTGGTAACATGAGTCCTTAAAGTGGTAAATTTTCTTAGTTTACCGTACGTATGAGTCCTCAAAATAGTAATACTAGTCCTTAAAGTGGTAAAAATTGTTGATGTATGAGAAATGTTAACATACCATAGCTTTACCCTTCTCGGAGATAAATCATCGAATGCTCAAAGTCAAACAAATGATAAAACAAAATCTTTCCCCAAAGTCAACATTGAAATAAATCTCGATTAATTCTCCAAAATCATCATCGAAAGCATTTCATAAGATGAGTTGAAATTAAATTCCGAAATCAAATCATATGCTCAAAAAATAAACCAAACCAAATAATATCTGAAACCAATCAATGCTCGATAAATGAAACGATGATTAAATAAATAAATAAAACCTCAAAAATAATTGCATGCATCATTTAAAATTAAAGTCCACTCACAGTATACGAGTAACGTGACCAAGCATATGGATCATCGTACGTTGGGCTCTACTCATCCTCCTACGATCTGTTTTAAGTTTATACTTCCGTCTCACTCCAATAATTCACGTTCGGGTCCTTTAATGAAATTTAACACCAATAAATAGTCTGTTAAGAAATAATTCAGTAAGAGTTAATTTGATTAAAGTCCAAAATCTAGACCTTATATTGACTATAGTTCGGATGAATTTTTTTGTGAATCGCGGTCCTATGACTTAGCTGCCATATTGAATTTATTTCCTTTTCTATTTTGCTGACTCAACACCTAAATTTTTCATTGCTAATATACCCTTATTTAATATCTTTTGCACAAAAAATAGTAAACATCAATATATTAACTGTAATCCTAAATTATTGCAATGTGTGTTAATGTAATATCAGTAAATTTAATATGTTGACATTAATTTATATTATTTGTGATGCCCAGAAATTCGTATTTATTTTTCAGAATTAAATTAGTGGTTATTGGACGATTTCATGGCTCTTGGATGGAGCGGAAGTGTTTCGGACGAAGTTTTATTCGAAAAGTATGGTTTTAGGGGGGGCGCAAATGTTGACTTTTTATACGTTGGGTTTCTCTGAAAACTTCCTTCACAAAAGTCGTAAAGTGCGTTGATAAGAGTTCGTGGACATATGGAACACGGAAATCGGAGTTCTTATGAGAAAGTTATGGTCTGCGGAAGTTTTGGGAAAGTTATATAAATCGGAGTTTCCATTTTCGGAAACTTACTATTTTCATTTTTCCACTTTCCTTTTCCGGAAACTCTGAAACTCTCCGTTTTCTCTCTTCTTTGCGATTGACCCGACTCGAACCCGGTTTTATGACCCGGCCAGAACTCGCAGCTCCGGCGACCTCTACCGGTGAAAGAAGCCCAGACTGACTCGCCTCCTTGTTCCGCCCCTCTCTGTGGTGGCCTCTAACGGCGATTCTCCTCCATGGCGGCGCTGCAAGGTGGCACAGATTGAGGTATTTGGACCCGACCGGAAATCCTTGCTCAGACGACGTCACGATTTCATCCTTCTAGTGTTGAGCTCGCAGCAGCCTCCTGGCTCGATCTGTGGTGGTTGTTTTGGATCGATTCACGTGAAACTTGGTTCAACTAGGATTGAACAGTAATTCACGGCTTGCGAGGTAGTTTCGACCCTTTACGCTTAGTTTCTGACTTCGTGTTAGTTATGAAAATTGATAAGCATGCTGAGGTGAACATCTTTGATGTTAGGAGTTTTGTGAAATATTGAGTTTTGGCCGGCGGTAGTGTGCCACTGCCTGTGGCGGCATTCCAGCCATGTAAGGGACTGTTTCTAGTATTATAAATTTTCTACTCGTCGATACGAGCGTTTTGATAGATAATACGCAATTTTTGGAGTTCGTATGATTTTGTTATGATTTTTACAGTTTCATACTGATTGATTTATTCAATCCGTGAGGATTCGAGCATCCGATCAACTTATGGTTTGGACATATTGATCGTAGAAGTATTCCGAAGACTTTGGGAGGTCTCGGATGGTTTCACCTCGATTGGGGCCACTTTGGGGATTTTAGTTCAAAATAGGGGTTTCAGACTTAAATCGTTTGTGAATCGTTACTAAGTTGAAACCGTATGTGATTAGGTACTTGACGAAGTATTCTTGGACGTTGTTTTGTGGTTTGGCTGCTTCGTTCTATATTGAAGAAGCAGCAGGAATTTCGAGGTAAGTAATCTCACAAGGTTCATTTACGAACGGAATTACCTTTATCGTTTTGAGAGTTTTTTAGTAACTGCAAACTATAGTTGGTAGTAGTGGCGTTCCTGAGTGAATGACCACGTATATTTATATATATATATATATATATATATTTACGTGAAATATATATGTGTGGGTGAGTTCATTCTCGTTTTGTGATGTGACTTTTCGGAAAAAAATTATGGTGGGAAATGATATTTCTATTGTTTTGAAAAGTGCTTGAGGATTTGGGTAGTTGCAGGTTGTGATTTCTCCTTTTGGGTTGGGTAACATTTTCAGGTCCGGTATGACCATTTTAAATGTTTTAATCCGACGACCGGTGGTTTGAGGGTCACAGGTTGTGATTTCTCCATTTGATCTGATTTAACATTTTGGGTCTCGTGCGACTCGTTTGATGTTTTGATTTGAGGGTCAGGTTGGCCTAAGGATCTGGGGTTGCAGGTTGCATCCTCATGGCAATGTTATATCGTAAGGTTGAACCTTGGCCGGGTGACAGGTTACGATTCAGTTCGAGTTCTAGTCTGTCTGCCATCGTACTTCATGAATCTAAGTAGGTTACTTAAGACTCCTGGGTACATATTTTGTCCAAGTTGGACCGAAGATTCATATTCGATTTGTTAGGTTAACAATTGATATGATTTGTTGTTTTGTCTAGGTTGGACCGATTTGATGTTTTGTCCAGGTTGGACTGAAATGTTTTGTTGTGAGTTGACTTGTATTATCCAGGTTGGATCGATTTTTCATATTTGAATTGTTAGGTTAACGATTTATATAATTAGGTCACGGTGTGACTTTCGTTGTTTTCTTTTGGGAAAAAGGGTATTGTTTTGGGAAGCATGGTATGTTTTCCTTATTTTCGAGTTGAAAGGTTTTCCTCGTTTTTGGCGTGAGTTGTGTGGTGTTTGTTTTGAGTTACTCATATAGGCTTGCAAAAGCTTACTGGGTTTGTTGTGTGACAACCCGGTACACCATTCAAACAGTGTAGGGGTTAATCTTGCAGGTTAGGAAAATCGTGGCTAAATCTGAGGTAGCGTGCTAGTAGCTTTACGGTAGGAAATCAATTTTATAACTTTACCGTTATTAAGACTTCCGTTGGAGTAAGCTCTGAGGAGCATTTACGTTTTATTTTGTTGTTGACAATTTAATTCGTAAGGTTATGTAATATATAACTCTGTGGACAACGAGTGTATATTAACTTTGGGGGTTCAGGGCATCTGTATGTACTTGGTTTAAAGGGAAAAAGTTTTAAGGTATTTTGTATTAATTGCTGAATGATCACGCATGTATAATTATGAGATTATATATCGATTTTTATTTGTGTTAAAAATCAGGGGC
Organism: Rosa multiflora; assembly: GCA_002564525.1. NCBI lineage: Eukaryota > Viridiplantae > Streptophyta > Magnoliopsida > Rosales > Rosaceae > Rosa > Rosa multiflora. Next base: position 81,561 of record BDJD01004905.1, on the reverse strand, counting down.
GTGACATTATTAGTTTCTTGATTGAATTCAAAAGAAAAATCTATATATAATAAGACATTATTCTTCCTTGATCTTGCCTATTACATATTGCCTCATTGTCTTTCTCATTCTCCTTGTTCTTCTTCTTCATAATTATATATACCTTGTAGTTAGGTTGATTTAATGTTCTTCACTTTCTACCTTTTGATTAGATTTATACTAGAATACCATATTTTATCTTTGCGATGTGAAAATATATGCCCCTGCATGAGATAAAACACTCATGCTTGCATACTTTTTGGTTAAATTGATTTCAAGTTCTTTAATTATACCTCGTGATTAGGTTGACTTGATGTTTTTAGTTTTATATTGTTTAGTTATGTTCATTTTATATTTATTCATATTTTTTTGAATGATTATGTATAATTAATAATTTAAATTTCAATATTTAAAAAATTAAAAATAATAATAATGAAAATTTCGCAAAATCGGGTAATTTAATTTTGTTTCATTTCTTGACCTGAAGGGGCAAATTGGACAGAACAAATAGTTAATGGACCGCAATTAACAAAGAAAAAGTTACCGGATTGCATCCACTATTGAACTACCAAATTGGACCTTGATTTAAATTCCTCATTAAATAACGAGCCACGATTAATTTCATATCATTCATTTTACAACCACGGAGCTCATTTCACAATTAACATAGGTATTGTTACTTCTTTTATAACTTGTCCCTTAATTTAAATAATGTCCACAATTCCTTTACCCATTAGATCACGTAATTAAGCATTCTTCCATTTTGATTAATTACCGGTCCCGAAACATAACTATCTAAACCATTTCCAAATATCTAAACCATTAGTTTTAACATCCAAACTCTAATGACCATTCCACACATCTCAATTACCTTCATTCAATATTTGTATTTCGACAAATCTAATATTAATAACTAATTCACCATTCAGCTTGCCAATTTTCTCTTATCCACAATCTAGTCAAATTCCCAACATAATTAATAACTCAAGAAGCATTAATCAATTACGCAGCAAACCAACTTTATTCCAATAAATAACAAACGACTAGAGCTTACAATCACCACATCAAAGCCTGCAGCTTGGTCCCTTACCATTTCTTTCCGAATTAGAAACCAATCCGTCCTAATTGCATACCGCTATCGTCCACCATTCGCAACCTAGAATCATAATAAGACTAACAATCAATCCTCAACCAGTTTGTATCCAATACAAAATTACGTACATCATCCTTACCTTAGCTAATTCCAAACCGAAACTGACCATATAGCTTCCTCTTCTCCAAAAACTCATCAATTCAAATTCCGATACCAATTAGCGAGCAACTCCTCCAAAATCTCCAAGATGCCAAATTTAACAAACCTCACACAAAATCCCAATTTATAACACGTGATTAGGGTTTTTCAATTCAAACCGAAATAAAGGCTTTAACCAAAGAAAGGTATGAAAAATACCTAATTGAGAAGTCTGGAATTCCGGCGGCAGACCGTGGTGGTCCACGCACCAGCGCAGCTTGTGAGGCGCATGCTGCGTCTCTAGTCAAAATTGGAGGTCGAGACCAGAGGGTTTTGGTGGAGGATGAAACACTGGTTCCATCCATGGTGGTTATGTAGCTTAATTTCAATCGGAGGAGAATAATCGATCTCAACAAGGGTCGAAACTCTAGTGAGGGTGCGTGCAATGTCGTCTGGTGGCGATTGAGGAAGGAATCTTTAGGTTTTGTTCGTGACTGCAGCAAAGTTAGTACACAATTTAAAACCCTATCAACACTACTACAAAAAGTTAATCACACAACACTAATCACACAACAGAACATAAATTGTATGTTGTGTGTTTAAGTGAACTCAATTGTAGAACGGTATTAGTGATGTTCTGTTGTGTGAATGTCAACAAAATGATAACTTTTTTCTCAGAACTACATTGCACAATACAATTAAGTATTGTCTGTTGTCTGAGTCTTAAAAAATATAGCGGCAGATTTCCCTCCACTCTTGAGTCTTGGTTGCCTCTTAACAGCTGAAATTTTGGCTACTAGGTACAACAGTGCTTGAGATTTCCGTTGTGTGATTGAAAATTGGATGTCAAATTTTGAGGAAGCTTGCTTGAACGTCTTCTACTGGGTATACCTAGTGCAAGCTATAGAAATTAGACAACATCAGTTATACTTTTCTGTTGTGTAAGGTAGGAACATAGGCGGTAACATTGTGAGCCAAAATGCTGTAGGCGGCATGTTTCCTTCCATGTTTCCACATTTTTATTTTATTTGGTGCACTCACATGACAATTGGTGAGATTTCTGTTGTGTGAGTAACTTCGAGAATTTTCTACTAGGTTTAATTGCCATGCCACATTGTGTCCAAAAGAAAAGAAAAAAAGAAGGAAAACAAAACCTAGAACATGACATACAAAGCCTCTCGACCCTCTCTCTAGAATAGCCTCCCCGAAATGCCTCTCTCTCGTGAAACCTTGATCTCTCTTAGGCATGGGATTTTGAACCCGAGAATCGGTGGAACATGATCGAGTCGGACCGGAACCGGCCGTTCAGTTCGGTTTCAACTTCAGAAAACATGTCAAAATGGAAGCACTGAACAGTTTTAGAAAACCAGGTTCGGTTCCGGTTATGCTTTTTCCATACCCTCCAGAACAGTTGGAACCGGTATATGGAGGCCTGTAGGTCCAGTAGCTGAGTAGCCCATATATTCATTCACTGAAGCCCATGTGCATGCAGACCACAGGCCCGTTTCTTTGTAAGTCAACACGACATCAGTCACATCACGACTTAAACACTCAACAAGCCGACAACCTCGACCTAAACGACTTAACCTAAAAATCTCTCAACTCTCAAAGCCTCAAACACTCGACCTCAGACCTGCAGTCGAACACAGTGCACTTCCCTCAGTTCCCTGATTCAGAGTTCCAAACCCAGAATCCGTCTATCTTCATAACCCTATATGTGTTTCAAAACCCAAAATTCCAATTCTTAAATCCTAGTTTGTATCCCAAACAGGCAAATCGTAATCCCTAATTCCCAATTCCTCCAAAATCGTTCAACACTTCGATTGCAAATGAGTTTGAATTCACTTTCTTCTAATTCAAGTACTCGGAGTCCTTGAAATGAGATTATACCTACAACATAGCAAGGAGAAGAGACTGAAGGAGCTCAGTCGCATCATCCTAGCACCACGAAGAAAGGTGCTGCAAAGAGAAAGAGGGCAGAGAAAGCTCAGAAACTAAAGAAATCTAAGGAGAGAAGTTGGATTTGGGCACATTTCATAAAGGTGGAGCACCCGCTTATGGAGATTGTGGATGGAATTGAGCAGGAAGTTGGCCACACCACAAGAGCACAGTGTAAGTATTGTACTACTCATCTCGCATGTAATTCGACTAGTAATGGAACTAGTTCTCTGATTAAACACATAGAGGTAATATGCAAGGAATATCTAGGTAGAAAAGAATTAGCAGCGAGTCAAACTCAGCTTGGTGTTGATGACTGCTTGGATGAAAATATGGTAACTAGGCAATGGACTCAAGAAGCTTGCATTCAAGCTGCTACGGTTATGATAGTGATGGGTGAAATGCCCTTTAGTTCCAGAGAAAGACCAGGGTTTAAGTATTTCTGTAAGGTGGCTATTCTGAAATGGAAAATTCCTTGTAGGAAGGTTATAGTGAATTTTTTTGTTGAAAATGTATTAGTCGAAGAAGGAAGAGCTTAGAAAGGAATTAAGTTGTCATTGTATGTGCTTGACAACCGATACTTGGACATCCCTTCAAAACATCAACTATATGGTCTTGACTGCCCATTTCATAGATAATGGGTGGAAATTGCACAAGAGAGTTCTAAATCTTTGTGTAATATCAAATCATCAAGGAGTTACAATCGGAAGAATTTTGGAGTCATGTTTGAGGGCTTGGTCTATTGATAGAGTCTTAACTATTTCTGTGGATAATGCTTCTGCAAATAAGCATGCCATAGATTACATTAGGAACAAAATGAACTATTGGGAAAAGAGTGCTATTTTTGGTGGGAAATATCTGCATGTCCACTGTTTAGCACATATAGTTAATCTCATTGTGAGGTCTGCCCTACATTTACTGGATAAATCTGTGTCTAGTATAAGGAATGCAGTTCGATATGTTAGATCAAGCTCATCAAGGTTAGATGCATTTAGGTCTTGTATTGAAAAAGAGGTGGATGATTGCAAGAGGATTTGTGTGTTGGATGTTCCAACAAGGTGGAATTCCACGTACATTATGTTGGAAACAGCTTTAGAGCTTAGAAAGACATTTTATAGGCTGAAAGATGATGAGGACAGCAAGTACACGTCTTATTTTGATGAAGATGAAGAGGCTGTTGAGGAAGATGGTGAAGAGCCGGATGATTTCAGTGTTGATTTATCTGTAATTAGGAGCAGCAGGGCATCTAGGAAGAGGGTTGGACCACCAAATGCAGCAGATTGGGAAAAGGCAGTTGTGTTTGTCAAATTCTTGAAGGCATTTTACAATGTAATATTGAGTGTTAGTGCCACAAATCACCCTACCTCACCAAAAACTTTCCATGATATTGTTTCAATCCATGTTGAGATTGAAGATCTGTTTTGTCAACCAGTGGACAACCATGATGTTACACAAAAGATCCTGTTTCAGATGGCGCAGAAGATGAAGATGAAGTACCAAAAATATTTTGGAAAGCTTGGGGACATCAACCAACTATTGCTGGTTGCCTTGGTTTTGGATCTGACGTATAAGATTCGATATTTTGAAAATGTGTGCAAGAAGATGTTGAACATGGAGGATTTAGTGATTAAGAAGAAGAGTGCTGAATTGAAAGAATTGGTGGTCTCCTTGACTGATCTGTATGCAGCTGTGCTGCCCTTACAGAGTTCACAAAGAACTAGATCATCTGAGGTGACTCAAACTGCTGGCAGTAGCAGATACACTTCAACTAAAGTTACCGGCAAGATGGTAGATATGCTTGAGGAATAGGATAGAGAGCTTGAAGATGGTGATGCAGTGGTGGTGAACAATGAGGTAGATAGGTATTATAGATCCTCATAGGAGTTCTTTGACTCCTAGATCAGTTGAGGCATTAATTTGCCTTCAAAACTGGTTGAAATCAGATTCCATTACCGGCTTGGCTTATGTTCCTACTCAGGAGGAAATGGAATGGTTTGAAGAAGTGGAACAAGGTGTGATAACTTGAGTTGCTTGTGTTTTTATTTTTCTGTCACTTTCGATGCAGTTTCTAACTTGCTGATCTAATCCAATTGTTTCCAATATTTGTTATGTAGAGCAAGATAAAGAAGAAAGGGAAAGGAAGGAGAAGGAGGCAACTGCATCATCGATACCTTCAAAGGCTAGTAAGGCTAGCAGGACATCCACAACTTCTGATGCAGCTAAGTCAACCAACAAAACTTCAAGAACCATCAAAGTGACTGCCTAAGGTGAGCAACTTCATTTCAGTTTATGGCTTTATAAGTTTATGCTTTGTTAAGTTTGTTGTTCAGTTTTGTCTATTTTGATGCAGTTTCTGGTTTGATTATGGCATTATGCAGCTTTTGACTCATTTGTGTACTCAGTTGATTATTGATGTTGTTTGCCACTTTCATTCAATGCCATTTTTTATTCTCTTTTGGTTTGATTCTCTTTTGCGTCTGCTTTGGTCCATGTGTTGGGACTATTTTTGTTTTGGTTCCATGTTTTGGTCTCATGTCCAATTATACTATTAATGCAGGAATTCAGTTTTAAAGCAGTTATCTCTATGGATCACAAAACGATGCAATTTGGAAGTTGGAATGTGGAGTAAACTGGTTTATTGATTTCAGTTTGGTTCTTTTTTCATTGAAAGATGTTTATGTGCAAGACTACAACATTTGTGGATTAATGCTTTGTGCAATGTAGTCATTGTACTGCATCAGTTCATTGATGGACTGTTATCTTTGTTTCATTGAAAGATGTTTATGTGCAAGACTGTAATATTTGTAGATTAATGCTATGTATTTAACTATTTCTGGAGATGGAACATTGAGGTTCATCAGGTGAGTAAGTTTATATGTGCTGTGCTAGTCTTGTCACTCTTGTGTAGCTGGAAAATTGTAAAACAGTTTCAGTTTGTGGTTATGTACAGGAACCAAAAACATATAGACAGAATCGAAAACGGATTAAAACCGAACCGAACATAACTGTTCGGTTCCAGAGCGGTTCCTACTAAAAATAACATTGTAACCGAACCGAAATAAGCTAAACGGTTCCGGTTCCGGTTCCGGTTCGACTAAAAATAACGTTTTCAGAACCGATCCCAGGCATAATCTCTCTTGTGAATCTCTCAGTCCTCCTCGAACGCTCTCTGTCTCGTGAAACCTCTCGCAGCCCTCGCTCCCTAGTTTCCAATTCCTCACTTAATTTCAACTATCTAAATCCCTAAATCCTCTTTCACAAACTGATTTGGATATCTCTCACCATCCTCTCTCTCTCTCTCTCTCTCTCTCTCTCTCTCTCGTGAAAGCTCTCTCAGTCTGTAGATCTGCAACCATGGCCTTGGTCATTTCAGCTGTCAAGCTTTGTGAGCTCTCTCAGTACGTCAGAGTGTTGGTGGTAGGTGCTGGTGGGTTGGGTTGTGAATTGCTCAAGGACTTGGCTTTGTCTGGCTTCCGTGAAATTGAAGTCATCGACATGGATCGCATTGAGGTCTCTAACCTCGATTGACAGTTTCTCTTCAGGTTCCTTTTCCTTTTACCATTTTGGTCCCGCTTTGGGTGTTGAAATTTGCTTAGGTCTTAAGTGGTGTGTGATGAATGCCCTGTCTTTCAGTGCTTTGGGTTTGGTATTTTAGGTTGAAGTTTTACGAACCCAAAATTTTGATCCTAGTCCTGGAATGGAAGAGGTTGGTGATAGAAGCATTTTAATGCAACGTTTTAATTGTTATTTCCTCATATTTACTTAGTTATTTCCTTAAATAAATCCTTCTTGTTTAGGAAAGTTTCCATCTTTAGAAAGTTTCTATTTTTAGTAATTTTAATAAAAGTTTCTATTTTCTAGGTACATTGGAATAAATGGAGCTGAAATGAGCTGAAATGAAGAATTGGAGTTTTCCTGGTCCGACTAGGAATCCC
>BDJD01004905.1:58694-71257 GCA_002564525.1 Rosa multiflora | reverse complement strand
CTTAGATGAAGCTTTTTGATGTTGGGAGTTTTGTGAAATATTGAGTTTTGGCCGGCGGCGGTGCACCACCGCCTGTGGCGGTGTTCCGGCCATGTATGGGTCTGTTTATGCTATTATATGTCTTCTACTCATCGATACGAGCGTTTCGATATATAATATGCAAATTTTGGAGTTCGAATGGATTTGTTATGATTTTTGCCGTTTCATTTCGGTGAATTTATTCGATCCGTGAGGATTCAAGCGTCTGATCGACTTGTGGTTTGGTCACATCGATCGTGGGTGTATTCCGGAGACTTTGGGAGGTCTCGGATGTGGTTTTGCCTCGATTGGCGCCACTTTGGGGATTTTAGTTCAAAATAGGGGTTTCGAAACTTAAATCAAATGTGAATCGTTACTGATTGAGATCATTGGTGATTAGGTGCTTCTAAAGGTGAATTGGACGAGTTGTTGATGATAGTGTTAGTTCGGTTCTGTATAGAAGACGCAGCGGGATTCTGAGGTGAGTAATCTCACGAAGTTCATTTCACGAACGGGTTCGCCATACTGTTTTGAGAGTTATTTAGTTAACTGCAAACTATAGTTGGTATTAGTAGGCATTCCTGAGCGGATGACTACGTATATATATATTTACGCGAAATATATATGTTTTGGTGGTTTGTGGGTTTTGAAACAATATGCATGAAATGATGCTTTTTATTGTTTTGGGTTGTGGCTTTTGGAAAACAAATGATTGTGGAAATGTTGATTTTGATTTGTTTTGAAAAGCGTGTGATTTGTGTATTTGAGGAACATTTTAGTTCGCGGGTGGTTTATTTAAATATGGGTTTTTATCGGGAGTAATTGATAGGGATCAATTACGGGGAATCTTTCATTTTAGATTCGTGTAACATTTTGGGTCCACTGTGATTCCTTTAATGTTTTGGTATTTATACCGCGGGTCCAAAGACTTACGAGTCAAGGATCGTGGGTGGGAAAATCGGGACTTCACGCCTTTGGCCGGGTTAGTGAATACGATCAGTTAGAGCTCAAGTCTGTCCGCCGTGCTTGTTTATTGATTTAAACATGATTTGAGTGGGTTTATCTCGTGCTTGTTTATTGATTTAAACGTGATTTGAGTGGGTTTATCCCGTGCTTGTTTATTTATTTAAACGTGATTTGAGTGGGTTTATCCCGTGATTTGTTTATTGACTTAAACGTGATTTGAGTGAGTTTATCTCGTGCTTTGTTTATTTATTTAAACGTGATTTGTGTGAGTTTATCTCGTGATTTGAGTGCGTTTATCTCGTGCTTTGTTTATTTATTTAAACGTGATTTGTGTGAGTTTATCTCGTGATTTGTGTGGGTTTATCCCGTGATTTGTTTATTGATTTAAACATGATTTGTGTGAGTTTATCTCGTGATTTGTGTGGGTTTATCCCGTGATTTGTTTATTGATTTAAACATGATTTGTGTGAGTTATTCTCGTGATTGGTGTGAGTTGTATGGGGTTTGAGTTACTCATACGGGCTTGCAAAAGCTTACCGGGTTTGTTGTGTGGCAACCCGGTGCACCATTCAAACGGTGTAGGGGTTAATCCTGCAGGTCAGGAAAATCGTGGCTGAGGAAGCTGAGGTAGCGCCTTTGCAGCTTTACGGTAGGAAGCCATTTCTTTTATGACATACTGTTGATAAGGACTTCCGTTGTATAGTTAACTCTGAGCAGCATTTACGTTTATCTTGTTGTTGACAATTTAATTCGTAAGCTTGTGTAATATATAACTCTTTGGAGCGAGTGTATATTAACTTTGAGGGTTCAGGGCATCAATATGTGTGTAAGTTTAAGAAAAAAAAGGATTTCAGGTATTTTGTATTGATGACTGGACGTTCACGCATATATAATTATGGGGTTATATATATCGATTTTCATGTGTGTAAAATCAGGGGCGTGACAAGCTTGGTTTTATATAACACGTTTTATGAAGGTAAACTGCTATGTCTTTTGCAATGGAGTTTAGTTCCTGCTTGAGATGGAGAACACTTTGTTCTTGAAATTTGAATGTGTCTCTTTTGTATTAAGAGCAGTGTGAGATAAACCATTTCTCAAAAAATGAGAGTAACTTGCTTGTTTAACTTATTCTCTTTCAATTGGTTCCTTGTAAACTGTTTTATCTACATACTTATAGTAAACAACTCGAGGTTAATCTACGTTCACTGTAATGTATATACTAATGGCAATATATTAATATTGGTTGTAGATAAACCAAACATACAGCGAATGAAGTGTCATTTGTTCATGGTTCAGATGGGAGTGCACATATTAGGATATTGTGGTTGCAATTTCAGAGGAAATGCTTTCATTCGAGTTGATGGTGATTAGATGTAAGATGATTTAAAAACCTCTTGTGGACTATTCAGCCAACTGCTGTATTATCTTTATGCAGTTGATTTAGTCTTGGATGTTGGATCTTCTCATGGTAAGCTTATGCTCACTTTACTAAGTATTATGATTTATAGCTATAGTAATCATGAAGTTGTATTATTGAAAGCATTCATGCCAGTATGTGATTAAGTTGTATTTCTTTAATAATTATTTTCATTTGCCCCACTTCTGTATGCCTGTAAAGTTTTTAGTCTAATTGTCAACCTAATGTTATTATATGACCATATGTGTTTGAATCTCGCCATTTGGTTTGCTTATTCTGATGGATATTTTGGATCTGTTGATCCATGTACTGACGTTATGTTTATGAAGAACAAACTGAATAAATTGAATCAGCTGCAAAGATACTTTATCGTCTTATTCATGTTTCATATTTCCATAAGCAAGGCTTGGCTGCCATGGTGAGTTTCTTATGCTTCATTGTCTTTTCTTTTTTTGGTCTATTTGACAAGTCCATGCTTTCAAGACTGTTGAATTGGCTAGAATTATGCTCTACATCTGTCCATATCACACTAACTACATCTATGTACAGATTTCTCTTTAATGACATGATTTTAGTCTAATGGCAATATGTCTCTCCAACCTATCCACTTTACTCATATATTATCCAATTATTCAACATGTAGTGTAATTATTATAGTATGATATGATTTTAGGTGATACCATAATCAAGTTTTTGTAGTTTATCAAGTGAAATAGATCTGTTATTTGCTGATGATTCTTGACCTTGTTGTTGCTAGTATTTATGCATAATCACTAATATTTAAGAAAACAGAAGAAATAGATATGAATAGAATAATTTCTAGAAAGCCTGCTGAGGGTTCAAATTAGGCTCGACATCATATGTATATTTTGGTCATTAAGCTTTGCTTGATGAAATGTTTGATATTTTGACTTTCATTATGTATGTTACAAAAATGACTCACTCTTTTTGGCAATAGTATTGTCATATCAATGTTTAATATATAAAGTTATATCATGCCATTTTGAAACCAATTTGTAAACTTCCAACCCATATCCTTTCCCTACAACAATTTCTATTTCCCTCCAGTAAGTAACTAAGATAGTTGTAAAGCATCTAATTGTTTCTTTGACAATATCTTCCAGGTCATCGGTTCATTAGCTTGTGCTAGGAGAGGTTGGGTGAATGTTGAATAAAGTTTCATGTGAATCATGCAGAGCATACCTTATTTTTACTTTGTTGTCCACACTCCTGACAAAGGTTAGATTCTAGCCTTATGGGATATCAATAAACTTTTAAAGTAAAAGGCTTTTATAACATATATTTCATTATCCTTAATGGTCTCCTCGTTCTTGGGAAATAAATGCATAACAGATGTATGTTTTGTTGAAAGAGGTAATAAGTAATTTGGGCCTCTTTTAATGCTTTTTGATAAGTTGGTGGATTTTGTGAGCCTAGGGATATGTTGTTTTGGAAAGCATTGAAAGCAAATCATTGTGTCAAAACCTGAAGGCAAGAAAATACATTTTGGATGAGCACAATAACACGGGTCAGAAACAGCAAGTATGTGCTCCATCCCTGTTTCATGCTATGTTGCTTAAGTTTATCGTCTGACTTAAATGACATTTACGTTCCAGCGATTGCTATGTTGTATCACATTTTATAGATTTGAAATGATTGTTGCTTCATTTACTGGTTTGGTTGCAATTAAGTTATAGACGTGAGTTCAGCATGTTTTTACCTTTCTCTTACAGGTGAGTTCAACTTGGTTGAATGATATTCAGTAGCTAGCACTTGGATCTTAATATACGGCTTCAGTAACTGATTGTTATTTTGATTTCTAACGGTTACATTCTTGGATGGTGTAATGAGTTACCTTAGGCCTGCAAACAAGTGTGGTAACTTTACTGACCATAGACATTTTGAAAAATGGTAATTGAATGATATGGATTAGAGTACTATGTGTGTGGTAATTATTGTCCAATATTTAGTCATACAACATAATACAAAACAATGTGTTGTATGATTGCAGAAGAGTTCAAAATTAAGGCTTCTCCTATAACAGTCATTGGCTGTTAGCCAATTTGATTACAATATTCACACCACAGCTAACCAAATGTAGTCGTTGTGTGAACTAACAACCAACAACAAAATAAACAAAATTCTGTTGTGTGAGATTGATAACACACAACATAAATAAAATTATCTTTGTTGTCTGAATGCAATAACAGACAAGAGAGATAATTTCACTTTGGTTGTCTGTTACTTATCTCAGACAACAAAGAATGAGTTATGTCTGTTGTGTGTTGTGAATCTCAAATAACAAACAATGAGTTATAGCTGTTGTGTGTTATGAATCTTAGACAACAATTAATGAGTTACAGCTGTTGTGTGTTATGTGTTTGAGACAACAAAGAGAGAATTATACATGTTGTGTGTTATTGATCTCAAACAACAAAGAATGAATTTTGACTGTTGTGTGTTATGAATCTCAGACAACAAAGAAAGAGTTATGGCTGTTGTGTGTTATGAATCTCAGACAACATCAGCAATTATCTTCTGTTGTCTGAATGGCCGAGGCATCTCCGCGCGCCATGCCAGGCACATGCCTGCACAGAATTCACACAACATAAACAACTATTTTATTGAGCCAACTATTGTCAGACAACGGTGGAATCCTTGTTGTGTGATTTTTTAATCACACAACACTTACTTAGACCACGATAAACTTGGTCATCAGACAACAGAAATCCACCATTGTCTGATTAACATTTTGTAGTAGTGCAATGTAGTAAGAGTAAGTAGAGTATCGTTCTCAACCGGGGACTAGGAGAATTTATTCATGCAAAATAAAACGTTTGAAGACAAAAAAAATTAAATATATACTCTAATATTTACAAATTACAAAGAAAAGGGGATTAGGTTTTGTATTTAATCTAACAACTAAATAATACATAAGTGACACATCAAAACACAGAATCAAGTAGATAAATATGAATGGAATGAAATATAAATGTAATTAACTACTACTAACACGTTGGCAAGGTTTCAAAACATCAGTCACGAATCAAAACATGTCATAGAAAGGAATAAATTAAGAACAAAGATGAATGCATACAAAGTCCTTTTTACTTCCCTTAATTAAATTAACTAGATGAACGCAGCATAGTAAACCCTATTAAGCGTGCAATTACTAGTGGTAGCTAATCACTAACAAAAGCACTTTTAACGAATTAAACAAATATGGAAGTTTGATCAATTCAAGCAAAGATAACAAGTTAGAAAGCTAATTTATCATGCACAGCTCATTGTTGATTTATCTAAGGAACTATAGGTTTTCCACTTGAATTATTAAGACCTAGAATGCTAGCAAATCTTAATATGGATTGAATTATATGCTCATTGATAGGAGCATTTTAATGCGACGTTTTGAATGTTATTTCATTATATTTACTTAATTATTTCCTTAATTATTTCAAATTTTAATAAAAGTTTCTATTTTTAGGAATTGTAATAAAAGTTTCTATTTTTAGGTACCATGGAGCAAGAGGAGCAGAAATGAGCTTAAAAGCAAATGAGAAGCAAGAAAACGTTGGAAATGGCCAAGGCAAGGCACAAGGGCTGCAAAAATGAGCTGAAATGAAGAAATGAAGTTTTCCTAGTTCAACCAGGAAATACTGATCCAACTAGGAGATCCTGATCAAAATAGGAAACTTTGTCAAAGCAAGACTCCTGAGTCAACTAGGAAGAATGGGTGGAAAAATGAAGAAAAATGGCGAAATATGAGCAATCCTGAAGGCACTAGGAGACCACATGGCTTGAAAAAGACTCAAGAGAACTCGAGATTCTTCTAGCATAATTATGATTTTTGGCAAAAAGGAAGAGACCTAATTAATTTAGGGCTCTAGGGACGTGAAAAGAGATATTTTTGGGAAGATAAATATATTTTTCCATGAAAAATAAGAGGAATCTTCAAGAATAACATTGGGATTTATCCATGGAGAGTTTTAAGGGAAGTGCGAAGTGTGCGCAACAAGAAAATGTCCAAAACAAGTCCAGATTCATTCCTACTTTCACTCAAGATTTCTTGGCCGAAAATTGGAGAGAAAAATCAGAATAAATCCTTATAAATTCGGCAACAATATATTTTTGAAGAATTATGGACTTAATTCACTTAATTTTGGAGGCTTCTGATTGGTTGAGTGACATAGTAGAGTTGACGTGGCATTAATTCATTGGATGAAACTATGTGGCATGAGCAGATAATTCCTTGGAAATTCATAGAAGATTCATGAAGCCTTTGCTATTCCTTGGACGTTTTACACATCTCTTCCCCCCTTAGAAAAATTCCAACGAAAAGTTCTCTCCACTCTCTAGTTTCAAGTCTTTGCGTTTTCAAGCAAAGAGAAGAAGAGAAGAAGAAGCCGTGAAGCCTCCTAGCCGCCATCATCCACCTTGTGCCGTGAAGTTTTGGAGCCTTGATTTAAAGATTCAAGACCAACGTCTCAAGCCCTCCACGATTCATTCCATTCACAGTGTAATTCCATCTTATTCCTTGTAACCTTTTTAGTTTTCTTTGTTTGATTTCATATGAACTTGAATTCTAGTTAACGTATACGTTAAGGGAAAAGTTTAAGCCCATCTTTATGTTTAAATAAATTTTTGATTCTTATAGTTGTGATTCTAAGTTACTTGTGTGAGTTTGTTCAATTGATTTTGCTCGATTGATATATTTTATGTGTTAATCTTATTTGGTTCGAAACATTTAGGATTTGCATGTATTTGGTGCTAGATTTAGGTTAATGATTCACCTAATAGTTTTGTACACCTAAATCATAAGCCTTTAGAGATCCAAAGTCTTTAGTACTGCTTATGATTTAGGTTTACAAAACCAAAGAAATCAAACAAAGAAAACCAAAAAGGTTACAAGGAATAAGATGGAATTACACCGTGAAATGGAATGAATGGTGGAAGGCTTGAGATGTTGGTCTTGAATCTTGAAAGCAAGGCTCCAAAACTTCACGGCACAAGGTGGATAATGGCGGCTAGGAGGCTTTACGGCTTCTTCTTCTCTTCTTCTCTTTGCTTGAAAACGCAGAGACTTGAAACTAGAGAATGGAGAGAACTTTTCGTTGAAATTTTTATGAGGGGGGAAGAAATGTGTAAAACATCCAAGGGTGATGCTATATATAGGGAACGACAAAGGGTCATGAATCTTCTATGAATTTCCTAGGAATTAACTGCTCATGCCACACCGCTCCATCCAATAAATTAATGTCACGTCAGCTCTGCTATGTCACTCAACCAATCAGAAGCTTCCAAAATTAAGTGAATCTGGACTTATTTTGGACCTTTTTTTGTTGCACACACTTTGTACTCCCCTTAAAAACTCTCCATGGATAATCCCAACGTTATTCTTGAAGCTTCCTCTTATTTTTCAAGGCAAAATATATTTATCTTCCCAAAAATATCTCTTTGCAAGTCCCAAGAGCCCTAAATTAATCAGGTCTCTTCCTTTTTGCCAAAAATCATAATTATTCTAGAAGAATCTCGAGCTCTCTTGAGTCTTTTTCAAGCCATGTGGTCTCCTAGTGCCTTTAGGACTCCTCATATTTTGCCATTTTTCTTCAGTTTTCCACCCATTCTTGCTTTGACAAAGTTTCCTATTTTGAACAGGATTTCCTGGTTGGGATGCTATATATAGGGAACGGCAAAGGCTGTCACGCCCCTGATTTTTAACACAAATAAAAATCAATATATAATTCCATAATTATACATGCGTGATCGTTCAGCCATCAATACAAAATACCTGAAAACTTTTTCCTTTTAAACCAAGTACATACTGATGCCCTGAACCCTCAAAATCAATATACACTCGCTCCATAGAGTTAGATCTTACACAAGCTTACGAATTAAATTATCAACAACAAAATAAAACATAAATGCTCCTCAGAGCTCACTACAACAGAAGTCTTTATAACGGTAAAGTCACAAAATTGACTTCTTCCTGTGATGCTACCAGCACGCCACCTCAGGTTCAGCCACGATTATCCTGACCTGCAGAAATAACCCCTACACTGTTTGAATGGTGTAACGGGTTGCCACACAACAAACCCGGTAAGCTTTTGCAAGCCCGTATGAGTAACTCAAAACCACACATGCACAACTCGCCCAACGAGGAAACCCATCAACTCATAAAAAGGAACACACACCCTATTTTCCCAAAACAACACATTCTTTTCCCAAAAGAAAACAACTCAAATCACCCCGTGACGGAATCATATTAATTGAAACTCTGACAATTAAATATGATACACAAGTCCTCCCCGGACATTTAAAAGAAAGCATTCCCGAAACTCTCTTTTAAAACACGTACTCATGAGCATCAGATAGCTCCCCGCTACCCCCCATGATGTACCAACAACAAATCAGTCTAACCTTGACAAAATAACACATCGGTCCAACGTGGACACACAACACATAAATCCAACCTAGACACACAACACATCAACACACACCTCAATCATATCTATCGTTAACCTAACAAATAGAATATGATTAACAAGTCCTCCCAGGACATTTAAAAGAAAGAATCCCCGAAACTCTCTTTTAAAATACTTACGCATGAGCATCAGATAGCTCCCCGCTACCCCCCATGATGTACCCAAAAAAATCTAGAGCTCTAACTGATAGTATCCACTCACCCGGCCAAAAGTGTGAAGTCCCGATCATTAGACAAATCACCACACAGATCATCACAGATCACCACATGGATCATTCCCAGCAACCCTGAATCCTCAAACCTCCCCAGGTCATCAGATCAAAACATTAAACAACCCACACAAATCTTAACACTTCCTAAACAATAGGAATTCCCCGAAAAGTCAAGCCTCAAGCAATAGAATGAAATCCATCAATCCCTATTGCATATATCACCCATCAACCCACAAGAATATACATATTTCACATAAATATATATATATAAATACACACACACGTGGTCATTCACCCATGAATGCCACTCATACCAACAATAGTTTGCAGTTAACTAAATAACTCTCAGAAACAATATGGTAAACCCGTTTGTGAATGAACATCGTGAGATTACTCACCTTGAAACTCCCGCTACATCTTCAATACAGAACAAGATAGCCACACCACAAAACAACTGTCCAAGGATACCTCGTCAAATACCTAATCACATACGATTTCAACTTAGCAACAATCCACAAACGATTTAAGTTTGAAACCCCTGTTTTGAACTAAAATCCCCAAAGTGACGCCAATTGAGGTGAAACCACATCCGAGACCACCCAATGTCTCTGGAATACTTCTACGATCGATATGCCAAAACCACAAGTCGATCGGATAGTCGGATCCTCACGGATCGAAACATCGAATGGTCCGAAACCATAAGAACCCTAACATGTTCATACGATCTCCAAAAATTACAAACAATATATCAAAATGCTCGTATCGACTAGTAGATCGAACTCAGGGACAGAAACTATCCTTAAGGTGGCCGGAAACCCCCAGAAAATACCAACACAGTGGCGGCGCCGTTGCCGGCCCAAAGTCAGAATTTGACAAAACTCCCAACACCAAAGTTCTTCATCTCAAATCCAATTTAAACTTTCATAATTACACCAAAGTCCAATTATGAACCAATTGATCGAATTTTACCTTAGAACAAAATAGCTCGATGAAAACCCTAGAATTTCAAAGCTTCGATTCATCCTCCATAAGTGAAATCGCTCCAAGCCACTTTGGGAGAAGCATCTATGTCCTCCGAGCTCCAAAAACCCTCAAGAATCACCGGCAAAGGTGGCCAGAATCGCCAACTCCGATCAAGGCTATTTCTTCCCGAAGTGGCCTCTTCTAGTTGATGTAGCTCCCTCCACAGCTCGAATCTCTCTTCAACCCTTCCACAGACCTCTAGAGGGGATTGAGGTGACGAGAACTCACTTTGAATTGCATCCAAAGGTGGCCGGACGAGGGAGAACGACGCCGGCGAAGTGGAAAGGCAAAATTGGGCTCGGGGAGAGAGATAACAGAGTTGGGTTTCCGTTTTTGGAAATCTGGCCTTATTTGCAATTTGCAGAAATTTTTGTCCTTTTATACCAGAATGGAAAGTTCTTCCGAAGCCCATAACTTCTTCATACAAACTCCGACTCTTGCGTTCCGCATGTCCACGAACTCGTATCGACGCGCTCTACAACTTTCGTGAAGAAATTTTTTGGAGAATCCCAACGAATAAACAGTCAACCCTTGCGCCCCTCCCTAAATGATGTTTCCTGAATAATTATTCGCCCGAAACAGTTCCGCTCCATCCACGAGCCACGAAACCGTCCGATACCCACAATTTAAATTCCGGAAAATCCTCGGAAAATAAATACAAATTTCTGGGGCATCACAAAGGCTTCATGAATCTTCTAGGAATTATCTGCTCATGACACACAGCTCCATCCAATGAATTAATGCCATGTCAGCTCTACTATGTCACTCAACTAATCAGAAGCCTCCAAAATTAAGTGAATTAAGTCCATAATTTTGTATATATATTTTTGTTTTATTTCTTTTCAATTTTCGAATTCCTAATCCTAAACCCCCCTTTGTTGCGTTTTCTTGTATATATTCTTTGTTTTATTTTTGTAAATTATACTCTATACTTATAATAATTCTTTATTTGTTTTACAATGACAAGTGTACCCTCAATCCCCGTTTGAACGATCCCTATTTACCATATACTAACGATGACATTGTTCAGGGTTAAATTGCGCGCTTGCTTTTAGCGTATCACTCATCAATCAAAGTATGCATCCAAAGATCAATTAACACATAAACGATCGGTTATTCGCACAAAATCAATAAACATGCTAAGACATCATGAAATCACAATCTATATTTTGAAGAACCTAAAACATGCTTCATAGTATTGAAAAATTAAACATCTAAATTCAACACTTCAATCTAACATGAAATTGCAGCATCCATTGAATTAAAACAAAAACCAAAATTGTTTTACTAAGTCTAGAAACCGAAAAAAAAATAGAGGTGGTCATGGTTACACTTTTGCAACTTTAAGGATGCAAGAAGCTTTAAAGGTAGTGGAAGATGGTGGCTCATGGCAAGGATGTTGAATGGAGGATGGAATGCTTCACGACTTCTTGAACTTGGAAGAATGTATGAAAATCGAAAACTTGAAAGAAAGAAGGTGAGAGGTATGCGATTTTGATTCTGAATTCTGTGGTGGTGTGTAGATGTCTCACAATGCCTCTATATATAGTGCATGGCATGCTAGTTTGTCTTGATTACTTTCTATTTCTTCTGCAACATCTAACCAATCAAAATATTCCCTGAGAAGTAGAGAACAATCTCGAATCTTCTTGTATTATTTTTGTCAATATCCTATAATGCACCTTCCCTCAATTTGGTCTTCATTCAACTTGTATGCAATCAGAAAACCTTAATTGATAAATATTATCTTTTAAATAAGAGGAATGCTAGCAACCTTCCCCTCCAACCTTTCCCTTTCTACCTTCCCCACTTATCTTGTGCCATGTGGATTCGTTTATGATTACAATCTATGTATTTACTACAGTGAAAAAATAACTAATTTCATTCCATGTTTTTCCCTTATTTATGTTTGCTTATTAAATGCTTTCTATTAATATGAAAAAAAAAAAAAACTCTTGACTCTTTGGTTTTTCTAACTTTTTTTCATTTCTTATATTACCTAAGTTTTTCAACGAAAATTTTTCTTTCATTTATTTGGTCATGTTCCATAATACTGAGTCTTTTTTTGACATATTTTTTTTATATAAAACTCATAAAAAACAAAAAGAAACAAAAAACAAAAAACAAAACGGTAAAAATCACTGACATGGCAGCTGCAAACCTTTTTTCTTTTTTACCTTGTCGTTAGAACACATGTTAGATTAGATGATTATATAATTTTTGTTTTTTTTTTTTTATCATTCTCTTTGATATATGCATATAAGTAAAGCAAACGTTTGGCCATTTTTTTGGTTTCAATTCTATTTTTTTTTTTTGGGAAAAAGTTGAAGTATGTATGATACTATAGAAGCATTTTAATGCGATGTTTTAATTATTATTTCCTCATATTTACTTAGTTATTTCCTTAAATAAATCCTTCTTGTTTAGGAAAGTTTCCATCTTTAGA
>BDJD01004905.1:17830-35987 GCA_002564525.1 Rosa multiflora | reverse complement strand
AAACAGGGTTTTAATAAGGAATTAACGCAAGAAATGTAGGGAAAAACAAGTAAAACGTCGCATTAAAATGCTCCTATCAAGTTCAAGGAAACCTAATCAAAAATTGATTAGGAGATCTAGAAGATTCAATCCTATTACAACTTAAACAAGTAATCGTGTTCGGGCCGAGCACACATAATTCGGGTTTCCTTCAACATTTGAATTATTTTATTACTAATAATATATATATATATATATATATATATATATATATATATGTTAGGTCCATAATTACCTAGTAATTATTCTCCTAATCTTAGACTTTTGCTTAACCTTTGTGTTTATATATATATATATATATATATATATATATATTTATTATGTTTTCCTTATCATGCTAGGAAATGATGGAGAAGCTTGGAAATGTACTAAAAAGTCAATCTTATGACATTTTCCTATTCCGGCTAGGAGAAACAGAGCTAGGCAAGGAAAGAGGAGCGGTAGACTAACCAAATGAACTCCGAATAAGTTGAAACTTTCCAGATCCATTTTAGACATCCTAAGGATAATTTTTTATGAATAGTATAAGAGCTAGTTAGGAGTGGAAAGCCTTCAAAAGATGGGTCCAATTTTCTGATTAAAAGATGAAAACTGTAAAACTGGACCTGTACTGATTCCGCAGCATTTCCAGCCAAAAACGGTGAACTAAGCTATGAAATTTTACCAGAATCATCTAGACTCATGGTGGAACATTTGGTATGAAGAAGTGAAAGGCCAATTTAGAATTCTCGGTGGAGATTGAATTGAAGGAAGAAAGGAGAAGAAAGTGCGCAAATGGATAAAAAAAATGGGTTAACGGTGGTCAACGTCGGATTACGGACATTTTCGGCCTAGTTGGCCGGCCGAGAACGTGTGTGGAGGACAAGAAAGAGCTGACTAGGATTAGAGATTTTAGGTGAGAAGATTTTAGGTCTAGGTTATTTTGAAATTCAAAATTTGAAAGAGGACAAGTGGTCTCATTGTAAACCTTACACCTTTGTCTCCCATTTATTACCTTGTTTCCCTACACAATGACCCTTCTACCCTTAATTTTTCTCCTCCACCAAAATATCTATGGGCTTTCTAGGTTATTTCTATGTGGAGTCAAAAACAAGATCTACATTTTGTGCTTACACATTTGACAATCACATCTAGCCCTTCATTCCTTTTGATATCCACCCTTGATTTGGATTGCCTTGGCCTTTAAATAACCCTTCCTCTCTCCCAAAACCGTGCATCCACTTGGTTCCATCATTTTGGAGCATCAAAATCTATCTTTTCTCTAGTTTTAGGTTAGTTTTTCATACCTTGTACATAGTTCTTTGAGTTTGTGTGAGAAATAGGTGTGTAGGCACTTGGGTTTCACCAAAACCGAAGTTACTACACACTCTAAATCAATCACAACACTTGCTTTCACATATCCAAGCCCTTGTTCTTCTTTGTTCTTGAGGTTTGTGGATGTGTGTGATGTTTTGGGTTGTAAAAACTGAAAATCCCATACCTTGAAGCAATTCTCTCATCATTTGACATCTTTGAGAGCTAGGTGGAAGGTTGGGTAGTTCTTCTCTTTTTCTCTCCATCTCTCTTTAATTTGATTTTCATGGCTTTTATTTGTAATAGCATGTGTTGTGAGTAGTTGGATTTTCCCTAGCCAAACTTATGTGCAAATAATGTAAATTTCTATGTGTTTTGATGTTTATGCATGTTTTGAATATTTTGGCTACTATACTTTCATGTATCCTAAGTGTGTTTATAGATTTATCACCTAGAAGTATGCTTTAGAAAATTAATGAATCAGAAACATGAACATGATAAACTCTTGATTCTGTGAGCATGTGTAGCTAAATAGGTGGTGGCTTAGCTTATTCCTACGGGAAGAACTAAGTTGCTTGAATTTCTTACCTTGAAATTAAAGTATGATGTTGCGAGTTTAGGTTCCTGAAGAATTTAGGATCACGGCACCATAGGCCATTTAGGATCCGGAAGATTTGAATGGTATAAAGGTCATGTAATTTAACTTTGCTTCAAAGATATTGTTAAATTGCATGATTAGTTAGTTTCTTGGTAGCTTCACCAAAGCACTAAGGGGAAATTTGTCAAAGCATGTTATTACATCAAATATGGGTTACATTTTGTGAATGAGTAAGGTTAGTTGTGATGCCTGAGTCTCTATTCTTCTCATTGATTTAGTCTCTACATTTTTATTTGTTTATTTTATTTTATGCATATAATTTTCTTTATCCAAATTAAAATCAACCAAGCCTCTCACTACCACAATTGTTAATACCATCCTCATGATCTTTAGCTTCCAAAGGGTTAAGGTTGTGAACTTGTGAAAGGTTGGACTTTACATATGTTTTCTAGTTTTCTAGGTTTATTTTCGCAGTAATCTAGCTTCGGGTAGAGTTACTCAATCCCTTAGGTACGATACTCTTACTTTTCCCCTTTACTAAAAGTTGACCTCCTAATCTTAGGAGTAGGGCACATTATTCATAAATTGCTTACATTTTCATACTCAATGATGCATCCAACAATATATATATATATATATATATATATATAGAGAGAGAGAGAGAGAGAGAGGTTTGAGAGAGGACCTCTTTAAATTTGAAATTTAATGATGTTTATATGTTTGATGTGTAGTTTAGTACTCTAAACCATCCATTCTTTAATTACATATAGACATATGAATCCGAAAAAAAATTAGTCAGATCATATAATGTTTAACTATTTGATTAGCACCATACACATTTTGAGTTAATCTGTTACTTTTTTTTTAATAGGGATTGATTTCATTAGTAATCAAGCCATGAAAATAGGCCAGAATCTAACAGAATTTACATAAAAAAATATGGAGAAACCAAATAACCTATCTAAGCCAAATTAAACTCATTAAAGTCTAATGGCGCCTCGCAGATGCAAGCCTAACAAAACAAGAACAACCTCGCTTCCTAAGGCAAATTCATTCATCTAGTCTAATTTTCCCGCATTCAAATGTGGTACAAATAACAACTAGAAATATCTTAGGAGAGTTCATAGAGATTACCCCTACCTAAAAAAGACTTGCATCCAAATGTCTTATAATAAAGGAACTAGAATACAACAGTTAACAACCTCGGTAACAGGTTGGTCTTCTTGCTTTTGAAATCTGCGGACCCGAATTGAGCCTAGACCTAACGGCCCAAAAGATTGGACTGGTCAGTCTGATCTTGACTCCGTGGCCACCAGCAATCAGATCACCACTCAACTTCGATCTTCTCGACACGACACCGATCTGCACGACGCTGGTTAGTACAACTCACTTCGCTGCTATGCTGGCCTCCAATCTTCCAACCAGGATTCAAACTCGAGCGCCTCTCTACGTCAACTAGAAATCGATAATAACCAAAGCCGTCTCGACAAGAAAAGGCACCACTAATCAACGCTGAAACCTGTTGCTCACGACCCACGACTAGGAACTCGCCGATGCTAGAACAGACGGCAGCCGCCCCGCACTCTGCTCAAAAACCTATGTGTAGGTTTTTACTTTAAAAGTCTTTTGTAACAAAGCAAAGCCAAATATTGTTAAAACATTAGTGAGCAATAGGAAGTCAAAACGGCCGTTATGTACTTAATTCTGAAATTTTTTAAATAATTGTCATATTTTTTCTAAGAAATCAGAAATTTTGATAGAGTCCTCTTCATTGATAATAGAGGTCTCTCTATATAGAGGATTACAAGCAAAGAATATAAATCTTACAAGAAAACTGAATCATACAATGATTAGAATATCTCCAAAGATATCTATAAGACTAACCCTATTATAACCTGGACAAGTCACTAGAGTTTGGGCCAGACACATAAATTAGATGTCCTTAAACACTCCCCCTTGTGCGGAGCTCCTCTCGTTGCCCCATCAAGAACCTTCCAAGTAACAAAAACCCAGTGGGACAAAAATAACCTTGGTTGAAGGAGAAAAAGAGTACAACACACCCTTCATATTTCGAGACCATACATGTAGACATCTCCCCTTGATGACTACGGTCATGGGAGTTCGGATAACTTTCTGTAAACGATGCTAGCAATATGTTTTTGAAAAGTAGAATTGGGCAATGACTTAGTGAACAAGTCTACCACATTTTCCTCAGATTGAACCTAGTTCACTTTGATCTTGAGGAGAGTCTGTTGTTGCTGGTTATACTTGGTGTTGTCGCCTTTGATGTAGCCTTGCTTTATTCGTTCAATACAAGCAGTATTATCCTCATAAATGCTTGTAGGCTCATGTTGTGGTAGACTTCAAACAACAATTTCTTCGAACATGCGTAATTATGGATCCAATCCATATACGTTCATGAACTACGTAAAGAGCAATAATCTCTGCATGGTTTGAATATATAGCGACTATGGTCTGTTCTGTAGACCTCAAAGGTATCGTGGTCTTACCCATGGTGAACATATGACCAATTTGGGAATGACCTTTATGTGGGTCAGAGAGCTAGGTACCCAAAATCAGCAAAACCTTCCAAACCACTAATATCATTTTGGGATGGGGGGATAGAGGATGCATGCCAGTGTTGGTGGCATTCCTAGTGTGTGATGGGTCTAAATACATCATCCCTCTGTAGGGATAGAACAAGCACATATCAATTGTACATTTCAAGTATCGAAAAATATCTTTTACATCAGTCCAATGGCGTCGCATTGGCACAGAGCTATAGCTAGCTAACAATTAAGTTTATCGCAAATGAGATGTCTGGTCTTATGCATTGAGCTAAGTATAATAATGAGCCTATTGTACTCAAGAAGGGCACCTTTTCCTCTCACACATCTTCGTCATCATCCTTCAGACGAAGAGAATCCTTTTTAGGATCAGGACTACAGACGATCATGGGCGTGCTTGAAGGCTTGACCTTGTCAAGATGTCTAAGCATCCATTAACACAGAGCTTAAGTTCCAAACCGAGGCAAAATCGTGTTCTCCCAAGTTCCTTCATCTCAAACTCGAATTTTAAGTGTTTAGCGGTTTCTCTTAACTTTTTAAGGGTTTCCAAAGAAGATTATGTCACCAACATCAACTACGATAGAATCTAGTACTTGTCATGAAAATGCGCAGGCATATCCCTTCCCAATCAAGTAGTTACTTTAGTGAGCGTTTCAACCTCTTTGTAAACACGCTCCATGGTCTAGAGCCATTTGACTTAGGTGAATAAAGTCCACTAGGAATCTTCATGTAAATTCTGTATCTAGATCCCCATAAAGTTATGTAGTGACCACATTTGTAACAGCATGTTCAATTATTCGGAAACTACCAAACTGACAAGGTAGTGGAGTGCAATCATATCCATTACAAGGAAATATGTATCCTTATAGTCGATTCTAGGGCGTTTGTGAGAAGCCTTGCGCCAGAAGATGAGATTACTATATCTTTTTTCTCATCACGCTTTCTAACGAAGACCTATTAGACAACAGATTTTATGTTAGGAGGTGTCAGCATCACTGGCTCGAAAAACCTTCCTCTTCGTTAAAGAATCCAACTTAACCTAGATCGTATATTTCCATTTAGGCCAACTTTCTCTACATTGACATTCATTCATCAACCGAGGGTGGTTTGATACCATCGTACTCAACGAACTCATGCGCAATGAAATGCGCAAATACATCATTAATCATGGTGGAGTTTTTATCCCACATCTCATGTACACTTGTGTAACTTTCAGAGAGCTCTATATTCTATAAGAGTAGGCTCTGACATTGAGGCGTCCCCCAACGATAACCATAATCTAGAACATTCTCATGAGATAGATTTTGAGTTATGTTAAAGTATCCTTCAAACCCACGGGCCTCCCACGCATCCTAGCTGAGGTCATGGCTTATGATGCCAGAGTGCCACTCTCTATGGTGTTGGTTCCATGCCTACCTCCGTGTAGGATGGTGTTTACGTCCTCTCATAGGGACGTCCATCTTTGCAGGCATGTTTGCGGTAGATATGTGTGATCTCGTCACTTTAGTGGGGATCGAGATGAGACATAATGGGGACATACCACGACAAGTCCTGTCATTCCCGCTGAACATCAGTGTTCTTATCTACCCCTAACGACGGGAATACTATCTTATTAAAGTGACAATCCGTAAAGCTAGCGGTAAAGAGATCACCAAGCAAGGGTATTAAATGACGGACGATTGTTGGAGTCTCATATCCAACGTATTTGCCCATTTGCCTGTGAGGACCCATCTTAGTATGCTGTGGCGACGTAATAGGCACATAAATGACACACTTAAATATGTGTAAGTACGAGATACTGGTACCCAATACTAGCTGTAATGCAGAGATAGATTGAGTAGCAATGAGTCGTAGATGAATTAGCATAGCTGCATGCCATATTGCATCACACCAAGCGGATATAGAGAGATTGGTGCGCATTACCAATTTCTGGGCTACCATCATAGTCGTTTCCGCAAGACCATTTGGGTGTGTACATGGGAATATGATGTCCAACATCAGTCCCAGTAATATGCAATAATCATCGAAAGTCTTCGATGTAAACTCTCTAGCATTGTCAAGTCCAATTGACTGAATGAGATGATCTAGGGAGTGAACCCATAGCCATATGATCTGTGCTAGGAGTGTAGTATAAGCAACATTAGAAGTGGATAATGGCACAATAAGTGACCAGTGTGTTTGCGCATTAACCAACATCATGAAATATTTAAACGTCCGCAAGTTGGTTGAATCGGTCCACAGAATCCCCTCGGATTCTATGTAAGAATAGAATGAGTATTTTTGTATCATTTGCATAGAAAGGTCTTAGTCCTAATTTCTATAAGGAACATGGTTTCTAGAAATAGCGAAGGGCCTTAGAAACAACCAATGGGGATTTTCGTTGGGCCTAAGCGTCTAAAACTCTATTGGAAGCAAAGTTGGTGGCTACAACATTACCAATGGCGTCATCACCATGATGGATGCCATCCATGGCATCATGGATAAGGATGTTACTAGCCCTAGGCCGGTGGTGGACGGAGGAGCTCCAGAGGCAGCTACAGCGGTCACACTCAGTCCTGGAATTAACCTTTGATTCTTGCTTCATTTTGCTCGAAAGCATGGATGTTCGTGTGAAGTTTTTAGTAGATGAATCATCATATCATGACTAGGATAAGCTATCCTATCATGATCTTCTCTCATGACTTTATTTGATTTAATAACTCGAATAGTGGTGACATAGAGTCCACTAGAGAGACACATACATTTCTCTAAGATGCATCGTTATTCACAATCATTAGAGATATTGCAAAGAAACTCTTTTCCGTTCTCTATATGTGTTTCTGCATGGAATCCGCTGGCTTGAATAGCTCAATAGGGTTCAATTTTCTCTAGGAGCATAGAGAGTTTCTGTGACCGTAATTAACACTACACCAAAAATCTTATTAGACAACGGCAGAAAACCGTTGTGGGATTTGGAGACCCACAGTTGTAGAGTGAGCCATTGTCTGATGAAAAATCAGACAACGGTGGAACATAGTTGTGTGAGAAACACACAGACAACAGGTATGTGTTATAACTGTTGTGTGATAACTCGATAGATGGCTCGGCAGATGCCAAGCGCAGCAGTTGAGGCGCTGTCTTCAGACAACAGTGCCAGTTTTAAGCTATTGTATGTTAAGTGTGTCAGACAACATTTTTTTTATTTTGTCTGTTGTCTGATTGATCTTCAAACTTCAGTTCTTGGACTATATCTGTTGTGTGATTAACTTTAGGACAACAGAGTTCAATTAATTCTGTTGTGTGATTAACTTTTACGACAACAGAGTTTAATTAATACTGTTGTCTGAGTATAAATTAGAAGATACTGATTCGTTAAAAACCGATGTGTGATATGATTGATTACAATGATTTAAGTCCCATTTTTGGCCATTCAGACAACAGGCAGTGATCATTATATCTAATCTGTTGTGCAATCATTTGAACATCCCATTCCTGAATTAGATTGTGCATTCATTTGGTCCATTTACAAAACGAACAGTATGTCGTTAAATACAAACATTGCAAACTATCAAAAGAGAAATCTAACCAATAAAGAGGACAAAATGGTGTATTTCCCAATCATTGAAGCCAAGCCAACATTTTAAACAAGAAATGAATTATAGTGCGTGCCCATCTACTTGGGACATCATCTCAAGAAAAGAATTATAGGACTCAACATAAAAGCTGCAGTAAGCTGGAGCCTTAAAAGCTAACCTATCCATAGAAACAAACTCTGTGATGAGATTTTTTGGTCGGTAAGGAGAAGATTATCCCTACTCAAGTATAGTTCTGTCTGATCATATCAGATGCTTTGGCAAAGATCAAGCACCAAGGAAGTGAATATTAAATGACAATTCATTATTTCAGCCTTGTGTTCTCTGTATCCAGTCTAGAATATCTGAACAATCTTCATGTCTGATAAAATGACTGCACGATTACATATAAACA
Source organism: Rosa multiflora (assembly GCA_002564525.1). NCBI lineage: Eukaryota > Viridiplantae > Streptophyta > Magnoliopsida > Rosales > Rosaceae > Rosa > Rosa multiflora. The sequence goes on along the minus strand of BDJD01004905.1, from coordinate 27,524 downwards.
AAACTATATATTAGCCCTTTTTGCCAACTCAACAATAACTAAAACCATTCAATGTTCATATACTTTACCTGTTCTTAGTTCGGTTGCTCTTTAGTTCAGACACTTATCAACGACTTGACAATTCTTTCTTCATTTGCAGTGATTCAGGCATAACCCAATTTCCACTTTTGTCATGGTATGCATCACAAATAAAGTTTAAAATAGTATCCTACAAAACTTGTCCAGTGTGAGATGAGTACACAAAATTTACATGAGCATAATTTAACAATTCCAGATGCCCATACTGATTAATGACAAAAAAAAAAATTGCTAAAGCTAATATGTCTAACCATTCTCAGGTGCAAAGAAATAGTGTGGGAAATAATACATTAAGCTGAGGGGAGAGTTACCTACATCTCTAGCAAATAATGGAAACAAATTGGAGAGCATACCAAGGGTTTGGAAGCATCAAGCCAGTGATAGATATGCTTGTTACGAAACCATGTCAATTGCCGTTTTGTAAAATTTCTGCAGAGAATTTACAAATTCTGGGTTTTAAAATTTGAATGTAATGAGTAAGAAACATGTAAACACTAAATAGGACACAGGGACCATTAAATCTCCATGCAGCACCAGGTTTTCTACACAATCATGCAAGTTAAATGTTAACTTCGTTTTGGAAACGAAATGAGATACTGTCAAACATTTGAAGATGTCTGTAACAAAATGAGAATGCTACCCTTTGGAACAAATTTGAAAGCAACAAGTACTAATGCTAAGGATGGTGGCACTCGTGTACTTTTCTTTCTTGTATTACTTGATCTTTTACCAAGTAAATTCAAATGGATAACTCCTAAAAGATATTTGCAAAATGTCTCTTTGTTCCCCCTAACCCAATGGTTTTATCAGATGTGGCTTTTATAAAAGGTATTGGCAATATTTATTGAGCATGTCCAAAAAGTTGGCTTATGGCTTTTTTTACAGATTTATTTATTTTACACACACACACACACAGATATATATATATATATATATATATATATATATATATATTATTCAAATGAGCTTTCAAGACAGAATTGTAGAGAAAAAATGCATTTCCTAGATGCCTTTTGAAATTCAGTCAAAAAGTTGTAGAACTCTCTTGGTGAAGAACTACCTCCTTGCTCCCTACACACTAATAAATACTCCATAGCCTGAAATAACGGGACCTTCTTAAGTCCTGCTCGATTAGAAATTATGTCCCTGACCCTGCATTGAAGTATCCAAAATGGTGGAGATAAAACAAGATCAGACCGACCTGGGGCAAGGCACTTTGTTCGTAATACAAGCCCAGGAAAGACTAGTTACCTCTGCTTCAATGTCACTCTCCCTAGGCTTCATATTTTCGGGCTCCAAATACCACACATCACAAACAACAACCCATGATATCATAAGCTGTAGCAGATGCATTGTGAAGGACTACCTGCAACAAAACCATATTATATAAACCCTTACGGTACCATGGACAGCATAACAACAGCCCAAGCATTGCTAAAGGCTTCCAAATCATGGATCTAAAGCAAAATAATATCAAAGAGCACCATCAATGGCCAGCTCACAAGGATTGTACTATAACGATTGTGTTTAATGGCATTGAAACACTTCATGCTTTCCATTATACTAGTTTCAGAATAGATATGAGTAGACAACTTTCTTGGTCATAATAAGAAAGTTATGTCAAGGAACAAACCCATTCTCCAAGTAAATAAATAAGTCTGAGTGCATATTATATTAGTCTGTCAGAATTCAAGCTTACTTTCTGCTGTTCCAGAATGCATCAACGAAAATTTTATTGTACTTAATTGCGACAGGGCAAATTGAGCAGCCAAGCTCAAATGCACCCTAAACATATAAACAAACAAAAGAAAAAGTTAGATCAAACGACAAAGACCAAGAACTTCTTAACAAAAACAAATTTAGTACATATATGTCCTACAGTGAAACACGAATATTAACACACTAAAACCTGAGCAAAACAAAAACTCAGATACAGACCTTCTTAAACATAACAGTGTCGTGATTGTTTACACAAGTTCCTTCGGGAAATATAAGGAGAGGATTATTGTTAGGCCCCACCACATGATCCCTTAATCTGAAAAAGAGATATAACTGTACAAGTTCATATACCAACAACATGGGCAACAACTTAATACAGAAATCCAGCATGCTCTTTCTATTTATACTTACTTCTTCTCAACAATTTCCCGATCCTTTGATTCTGAACGATTGAACCAGATACATCCCAAACTCTCCAAAATAGTTTTTTGCAACAATCCTTCATGTGAGGCATAAACAGAGATAATAATCAGTTTGATTTCATCTTTCTCCAAGAAAATAAAAATCATAAGGACTCCATTTATTATATGCAAAATGCGAACTTAGATTTTTCCCATTCCTGACTGTTATTATTTGTGGTAAACAAAAATAGCATAGATCCAAAAGGCCAAAACCTGGCTCTTCACTTGGCCACTTCTACAAAAGATTCATTGATGTACAAGAAAAAATATGGTAATACTACTAAATTCATTTTCTAAACCATGAAAATAAAATAAAATCACACAAAGCCAGAAAACTTCACTTCCATCAGAGGCCTGAGGAACTTTCATGTAAGATGGATAATTGTAGTAATTACACTACATAAATCGGGCAAATCTAACCCGACGTTTCAATGATACAGACAAGTATAGAACTCTGTGCATGAAAGTGACTCAAGTTTCCGTGGAGGTTTTGGCAGAAACACTTTCAAAAATGGAATTCCAATAAATAAAAATATTAGCAATAACGCTTACCAACCCATCCAGGATGCTTTTGCATAATTATAGCAAATGCCGTCATTTGTTCTAGGATGATGAAATCAATCATAGAAGTATGATTGGCCACAAAAACCTGCTCAAACCAAGAAAGAAAATATAAGGACAGGAGCAAATGAATATGGTTATTTAAAAAAAAAAAAAACATTAAAGTTAAAACTACCTGCTTTGCCCGCATACTAGGCTTTGGTCCATGGTACTTCACAACCCCAGTCCAAGATGCAACAAAGAAGCTACACATTAACTCCACCAAACATCTCTGAAGGAAAAAGAAACAACAGGGCATAATAAGTACAGGATGTTCAATGTAGAAAGCAAGACCAGATGAAGGAGCATCAAGAATATAAGTGTATTATGCCCTATGCTATAATAGACTAGGGCCCAGTTTGGGATTGATTCTGGACCTGCTTCTGAACCTGCTTCTACTTTTGGGTTTATGTTATGCTGTTTGGTAAATTGTCTAGGAAGTGCTTTTGGTCCAATTTGCTTCTCCTAGAATCTGAAATTGAGAAGCACCCAAGTATGAGCTTTGGGAAGCTGCTTCTGTCAAAACACGGAGTGAACAGTACTGATTAAATGAAAGTTTCTCCTTTTTCCTATTATGTCCTCATCTTTTCTATAGGGTTTCGTTTCTTCCTTCTCTCTTCCCAGCCTCTTCCTCAAAACCATCGATCTCAAAACCATCGGTTTCTATAGAAATCGATCTCTCAAGAGAATTCAAAACCCAATTCGGTTGCTCCTCCACCACACGCCCCAAACCCAAAGCAAACCATCGATCGATCTCTCAAGAGGATTCAAAGCCCAACTCCGTCGCTCCTCCGCCACACGCCCCAAACCCAAAGCATTCCCGGATCGATCTCTCTGTCTCTTCAAAACCCAACTCCTCATGGATGGTTTTTGGGACATGAGTGCAAGAGATCGAGGTAGGAATTTTTCATATGATAAATTAGTATGATTTGATTCTTGAAAGAGAATGTTTGTTATGACCATCAGTAATTAGTTGTTTGATAGAGATCTGATTGTTAATTCTTGAAAGAGAATGTTTGTGATGATTATCAATAATTAGTTGTTTGATAGGATTGAGGTTAATTATAGTCTATAGACAAACTTCAAATGCTGATTGATTGATTTAGTTTATGTAATTCATGATGCAATTTTAGAAAAGCAACTAGTTCCTAAAATGCTCATATTTCTGATTAATGGCCGGTCTGATGTTGTCTTATCTACCTTGAAGAATATGTGTCTTACTGTTATAGTTTCTTGGAATACTATCTCTAGGGATGAATTATACTCCGTCCTTTCTTTTCTTGCAGATCATGAAGACTTGCTCATTGGATTACAAATGCATGCATTCTCTTGTATTTGAGTCGATCTGTCTTGCATTCTGAAGTTTTTGTTGGGAATGCACTTATATGCATGTATTCTTGGTGGAGACATTTGCTAGAAGTTACAAGTGTGTTTGATGATTTTAGGACTAAGGATCTGATTTGATGGAATGCAATACACTATCAGGTTATTCTCAAGATGGAAATCATGGTTATTTCTTGGGTAGTCCTCGTTTCAGATATTATGCAAAAAAAAAAAAAAAAAAAACTACCTTTACAAAAAAATTGACCTTAGTAACCAAAGATGATAAACAAGGGTAGTATGCCATATTGGATTCTAGCAAAAGTGTTTTAGTTAGGTACTAGTGTGAAACAACAGCTTAATTAAGTTATTGTTTCATGGGAATTAAGTTATATTTCATTACAGTTTTTGTAGTTTGTTGATCAAAAGCTCTTTTTATATAGTTAGGCTTGCATGCTAACCAAATTAATTTGTTTCAGGCAACGCCTGAGCAGACTTAGGTGACTAAGCAAGGACTTTATTGAGCAAAAGGTCAACTAGATTCACCAATTCAACAATTGTTTACCAATGATAGGAGGCAAGAAGAGTGAACCAGAAGCTATAGTACTCCAAGGCTGCACTACCTTCGGGAATTGGTGACTCAATTTCAGAGTACTACCTTCTGAATAATCAAAAGAGAAGACGTACTATCGCTAATCTGGTGGACTTTGCTTATGATCCTTACAATTATACCTATTTGCGCCAGCTCAACTGGTGGGACTTTTTCTGGATTGCACAACATAACCAAATGAGAGGCCTGTGAAATTTGGGGTAGGCGGAATCTGCAATTGTTGCCTTGAGATACCTCTAGTTATTCAATGTCTATCAAGCGCTGTTAGAAACATCATGATCTATGCAATTGGATCATTGTGACAAAGATGTTTCCAAAAATGAACTTCGAGACAGAATAGGTCTGTTAGATGAACTTGCTGGTTGCATCATTTCTTTGTTATTGCCTTTATGTTTGCTTGTTCAGAAAATTTAGTTGATTTCTTGATTTGGCTTAATAGCTGGCATCATCTCTCTATTCATGGTTTTGGTATATTTCACTGTACATTGATGTCTTGATAGAGTTTGAGGGAGATGCGATCACCATCTCCATCTCCCTGGACATTGGCCTAGTAGCTGCCATCACCATCTCCCTCATACCTTTATTTTATCTCAACATCTATATCAGCAGTACTTTTTTCCCACCAAATCAAAGAAAATCATCTATTATTTTTGTTTTGGTCAATTTTTTCTTTTAATTATTGGCATTACGATAATCTATGGACTTATAAAATCCAAAGAAATACTGATAAGTCAATCTAATAAAATTTGTTTAATTCCATATAGAATTAAAACAATCCATGGATTAGCTTGAGGCATGACTAATCTCAAGTAGTACATATATGTATAAGGTCTTAATGTTAACTTGCTGCACTGTTTCTCATTGAATCAAATTGTAAAGAAACTATTGCTTCTCCTCCCATGTAATCGTTGTGCGTTGAACATGAATGAAAATAGAACGTATATATGTTTTGTTGTTGTATGTTCTTCACAATTTACCTGTTCTGTGTAATTAAAAGTTCAAAACCTCTGAATGAATTTCCAAATCCAGCCTATCAAGTAGTCTTCCTCAGGTCAACACTCATAGTAAGGAGGAGAAACTTCTGATTGCTTCCTTGCTTGCTTAATTGCTGGAAGAGCAGTGAAATTGTTAGCCCCTTCGCCAATGGCAGCTAAGGCCTTGGCAATCAGGGAGGCAATTTACCTAGCAAGCTCCTTTTCCAATGTAGACATGGTTCAAGGAGGATAATAAACATGAAGGAGATGGTTCGGGAAGACAAGAAATGGAGGTGTTAAGAAATATAATTGCACAAAGTCTAATGAATGCATCTACTTAATTAGTATTTAGTTGCAATTTTCGAGTGACTTCAATATATTTTGTGTAATGGTTCCCATTGAACTATGGTCGGGAAATTAATCCAAATATTCTTGATTTATTTTGTGTAATATTAAAACATAATATGCATATTGAAGGGTTTAAAATAAATCTTTTATTCGGTCCAAGCAAAGGTACAAGGATAATAGATGAGAAATTTTTTTATTTGGTATGGTTATATAATCAAAAAAAAAATTTATTTATTTTAGTAGCATATCTTAGCATATATGACCATTTTGGTAATTATACCCAGCTAAAGCACTTTTGCCTTCAACTTACCAAACACCTAGAAATTGCTTTTCGCTCTCACAGCACTTTTAAAAACAGTTTACCAAACACCTCAGCTGCTTCCTCTCACAGCAAGTTCAGAAGTGATTCCTCTCACAGCAAGTTCAGAAGTGCTTCCTCTCACAGCACAGCAATCCCAAACTAAGCCTAGGACTACCACCCTGAGGATTATGCATACGTAACACATGCTAGACAAAGACTAGAGAAAAAGGCAAATACCTTATGTTGAGAATAATGGCAAAATACAGTTCAACTATTTTTTAGAGTGCATAAAAAGATAATATATGTGTAACCCAAACTATATTGTAGCAGTCTGTGAAAGATTATGCAATACTACTTCATTTAACCTGATTCCTAAGGTAGTCACAAAAATCCAACCTTGTTCTCAGACAATAGGAAAAAATGCAATACATGATAAGTATAGAAATGTAATAAAACAATCTGCACCTTTCAATTTTTTCTCAATTTTTCATGGCCTTTGAGTAGGAAGTGCACATGAATGAATGCTGAAAGGAAAATTATCCATCCAATAGTCAAGACCAGTACCCTGCACAATAAGTTAAGCCCCTCAATAGCTAAACAAACAACAACAATAACGACAATGGCAAGCACAATCAACTAATAATCAGCGAGACAATGTCCTGTTATACCAGTAACCTCATACCAGCACATTTCGTTGCTTGATGGCATAAATGCATGGAAGTTTGAATATGTAAGCAGAAGATAGAGGCTCTAACCTTGCCGGAAATAGAACAAAGTATCGAATCACCACTCCGAAACACCACAAGGGGAACAAATAGATATTTCAATTCCACATCTCCGGAGGATTCGACTTAAAGCACCGCGTGAACGAGTCCTGATCATCCAACATTCACAATCAATCACTAAAATTCGATCAAAACTTGAATCTCTAATGAAATTGTTGAGATTACAGAACACTTAGCTAGCAAGCTTCTAGTCAAAACAGTCGATTATTAACTTTGTCTCCCTAGTCCCTACCAAACAATCAAAGCTTGAACAGAAATGAGAAACTCAAACTTCCAATTCAAGGGAATAGAGGGACTTACAGAGTTAGAGATTGAAGGCTGCGCGCATTACAAAGCGAGTCTGAAGCCGCCGAGATAAAGCACTGGAGCAGCGGTGGCTTGGGGAGAGCTGCGGTGGTTTGAGGGAGCTGCGGTGAAGGCGTGGACGAGTGATGCAGAGGCGCAGTGGCTTGGTAGGGAGAGACCGGAGAGCGAATAGGAGTTTTGGGGATCGAATGGTTTAGGGAGATTAGGTCTCAATATCTCATTGATTTGAGGATCGAATGGTTTAGGCCGTTTTAGATGTCGCAAAAAGGAAAAAAAAAAAAAACCTTTCCTAGTCACCTTGCCGCCCAGACAAAGGCCCAGGCTCCATTACCTTTCTCATTCGAAGACCAACACAAGACCAACATAAGCCCAGAAATCCCAAATCGAAGAGAGGACGAAGAGCCGTAAAAACCCCAAATCGAGTAGCTGTGAAACCCCCAAATCGAGTAGCCCACAAATACCCAAATTGACGTTGTAAACCTAGAGATCGAAGAACCCTAATCTTCAGCGGATTGAAGAACCTCCTCCTTCTTCCCAGTTCCTAATACGCAGAACCCTATTTCTTCACAAATGGAATTGAGTGATGGCTAAGTCGAGAAAATAGAACCCTAATCTTGGCGGTGATGCATGTAGGTGAAGATCATGATGTAGATGGAGGAAGCGATTGCGGAGACAATAGGGAGAGGAGCAATCTAGGAAAAGGGACAGTAAAACGCGAGAGGAGATGATGTTTTGAGGAGAGATGCTCGAAGAAAAGGTAATTTGTTATTTTGTTGAAGTGTTATTTTGTGCAAGTGGGAGATAATAGCTATCAAGGCGCGAGGGTTTGGTTTTAAAAGTATTCATGAATCAGACAACACGTATATGAAGTTATGTTGTCTGATTATATTTGAGCTGAGGGAGCAAGGAGGGATAGTTCCCGCCTATGTGCAATCATAGTACCAGTTTTGGCGCTAGGGACAGGTATCTCTCATTTAGACAACACAAATAAGAAATTACGTTGTAGGAGTACATATATGTAACCTACATTTCGATCAAAGCCTGTTCATTTTGGGGGAATGAATGACATTTTGGATGCATTGAAATTTTGCCAGTATATATCTTCATTACTTGGACAACACAAAGTAAAAAACTGTTGTATGATATTTTGCAAGCTACACTCATACAACAGATATAACTATTCTGTTGTCCTTTGGAGTACCAATTTGGAGCCAAATTTGAGTTAGGCCAAGAGGGAAATCTGCCGCTATTTTTTTTTCTCATTCACACAACAGACGTGCAAATGCACAGCTTTCTTCTTTTTCTTCTTTTACATTTTTTTTTCCTTTTTCTTTTTCCTCTCTTCCTCTCTCTTACCACGTGCACCTTATCTCTCCATTCTCTTCAATTACACCACACACTCACATCCATATATATATTGATTCATACCAGACCACCTGGGTGTTTACTAAACGTGTTGTGTGATTCACTTTTCTTCATCACACAACACTTTTTTTTTTTTCGTTGTGCAAAAAGTGTTGTGTTAACGTTTTTGGTGTAGTGCAAGGTGTTATTTGATAAGTGGAATTTGGGCTATTTGATTACACGTATTTTTATGCATGTAATTGTATGCAAAACACTAGAAATATGCTAATACTTGAGCCAATTATAATGTAGTTAATCTAATTTTATTTGTTGTGTAGGAAATAAGCGGAATTGCTGAAATCGGGAGAAAATGGTACAAAATTGGAACCCTCTCCTCTTCTCCAAAACACCACACCACCATACCCACTTTATATTTTCTTTTAATCTTCACTACTCCACATCAATTCCTTATCAATTTCTCAAGAGATTTCAAGGAGCATCAATATTTGAGATTGGGTAAAAGTGGAAAATCATAAATCAAGGCTTGTCATAATTGCTCCATAGCAATTTGTGACTTGTTCTTGTGACTTCTCACTTCTCTTCACTTTTATCTCTTTATTTGATGTATTTTGTTGTTGATTTGTGGATGGGTTGTGAGTAGTCTATTTAGGAAGCTAGGGTTTGAGCCCTAGCATGGATTTAATGTAATAAATATGTTTTGATTTAATGGTTTTCAATTTCGTGTTTGGCATATGTTCTATTTTATAATATTTGACTTAGATGCATGCTTAGGAGCTTGATTAACTCTTGAATGTGTAGATGAGCATGTCTAGAACAAATTAGGGGAC
>BDJD01004905.1:6686-17629 GCA_002564525.1 Rosa multiflora | reverse complement strand
CTTGAATGTGTAGATGAGGATGTCTAGAAAAATTAGGGGACCTAATCACTTCTCTAATTTATGGCTAGGACACTTGTTTAGTACATGGTTAGTTACAATACCAATTTCGATTGCCGTATTGGCTAGCTTGTGAACCTTGATTCTAGCTAGGACTCTTCGCCTTTTGGTGCAACTAGAGGCCCTAACAAGGCTCTAGATTGTCCCAATTGAGTTTCTACGACCCTTGATCCGGAGTAGGAATACCCTTTAAGGAATCTAATGACCCATGAGCCTTGAAAAGCCTTGGGTACGGTTCTTGATGCCATTATGAATTGAATGACCATTGTCGGAGCATATTTATGCATTAGATTTGGCTAGGAGGATACCCTAGTGACCTAATTTCCATTTCTTGATTAGTTTCTATTATCTTTAATTTTAATTTTAATTTTAATTTTCAATTGTTAATTTTATTTTCTTCGCAATTAAAAAAAAAATTCAAATTTCACAAACCACTTTCATTGTCCATACCATTTGGTTGTGAGTTTCCGCATTTATTTGTGGTTCTCTTGACTAATTTTAGGCTTGGTTGTTCCGAGCCGGACATGTAAATAGCTTGGTGCTATTTTTCTAGGTTTTGTTTGTTAAATTGTTGGTGACTTAGTAATTGGTATAACCAAGGATTAAAGTTAGCTTTTCAATCCCCGTGGTAAGATAATTTCCGGTTTAAATATTTCCTACTTCTTTGATGACCGTGCCCTTATTGCGCGTAAGTTGCATTTAAGCACACAAATCACTATTCCATGTCCTTGAACTAAACATAATGGCCCAGCCATTGTAGTCACGGAGGAATGTGCAGGTAACATCTCTAAGAATGATTGCCTATAGAAGTGAATGGTGTGCGTAGTCGCACTATCCGCAAGACAATGAAGTTCTCTAGGATTCATTCCTTAAAAGCTCAGAATTGAAATGGAGTCATAGTGAAAAGGACTTGAAATTTTATTCATAAGCCAACGTTATACATCATTGTTTCTTTGACCAAAAGAAAATCTAATCCGAAATTAGCTAATGAAAAACAATGGTAGTCATTTAACTTCTTCTTTCGGTAACTCCAAAATTAATATGACCAGGTGAGTAGAGAGATGTCGGTGGAGCAAAACTCTCTTAAGTACCACTTATCTCAAAACCTTCCTAGATATTATACTCATTTTGGATGCACCTAGTTGAAGAGAAACTAAACCAATGGCATTTAGTACAAAATATATGGCAATTGCCATATTACATCTCTTGCAAAAATAAAGACTTAAACAAATTCGGCAATCTTTTGATCCTAGCCAGATTTGAAGTCTTCAACACATAACTTCAGATCACCTTCTTGATCTTCTTGTTCCACATAGTGAGCATCTCTTGCTTTACAATATGTGTGCCCAATGACCGGATGCACCACATCGAGAATATACATCTCTGTGCTCAAACTCCTATGATTAAGGTGCTTTGAAAGTGTCATTAGGATGGCTCTTACAAGCTCTACAAATGTGTGCCCAATGACCGGATGCACCACATCGAGAATATACATCTCTGTGCTCAAACTCCTATGATTAAGGTGCTTTGAAAGTGTCATTAGGATGGCTCTTAGTGTTGGTGGCAACACCAACATGGCCAGAGGCATTGCCTCCCTCTCTTTTTCCACCTTGACCTCTTCGGTTCGGTATCCGCCTATTATGGCGATTACCTTCCTCATTGAAGAAAGAATATGGACCAAAACGTCCAGAATTTTTCCTAGATTTAAGGTTTCGCTCTTGGCGCCCTCTCTTAGGGGCGCAACTATAATTGGACTCCTAATTAGACTCTGTTCCCACGGGTCTCTAATTATAGTTCTTCACAAGGTGGGCCGAAAGCTTATGAGGAACCAGGATTCTGATAGTTTAGACCAAAGGTATTGCCTGAAATCGGGAATCCGCTTGGAAAATGCAGAAGGAGATGGAGGCCCCTTTATTAGAGCCTGGCATTGCAGCTCAAACTGGGAAGTGCTATAACCAAGGTAGAAACCTCGCTGTCAACTAGATGTCCTACCCCAACGACAAAAGACTTGCATGCGGAGCTCAAGAAAACAAGAAAAAAAAGTGAATAGAAAAGAGACAGCGCAAAATATGCATCAGTAATGAGGGATTGTTAGGCTTTTCAAAGACATTTATGGCTCCAATGAGCTCATGAAACCTTATGATTCGTCCTGCAGTAACAACGATTCGATAACTCTTAGCAACCATCAAGGCAGAGACAGGGAAGGTAGAGAGAGTCCTCTCAATCAACATTGTATCTGTGATTTCTTTTCTACAGAATTCCATTAAGGATTTAATGTGAAGTGCTTCTGACTTGTAGTAAAAAAATGACTTGAAATCACATAAGCGGAGATTATGCCATCTCACTTCTAGGTCAGGAAGCAGAGAGTTGCCAAAGAGTTCTTCGAATGAGGCCTACAGCCTTATGGGGTCTTCTTCATTCAGATACTCGTACTGGAGCGAATCATCCATATGATGAGTCATTAGGATGGCGGCTTTCGCCTTATTTGCCTCCAAAGCTGCTCTATTTGCTTCCAAAGCTAGAGCTTGCTCAAGAGTTAGAACGTCTGGGCTAGGCTCAAGAATCATATCCAAGATTCCTTAGTCCTTGAGATGGTGGCGAACATCATGAACCTATTTGTGATATCCAGATCCAGTTGTTCCTAATAGAGCAAAGTCTAGTTTGTTCAGGTTACTCATCCTGAAAAGGAACAAGAAAAATGTAGTTTCGGAGCAAAAAGGCCACCACGAAAATAAAAGAAATTTCTGAGCGTAGTCACACCCAAGAAATTAGGAATTGCTGAGCGTAATCGCTCTCAAGAAATTCAGTTTCAAAAGGTATTGGATTAGATCGAAACAATGATGCAAGTGGTTGATCATAAATTCTCTACAAACTCTAAGTTTGGAGATCTCAACAAGCTCCAAGCTTGGAGATTGCATGAACCCCCATAGTTTAGCTTAGGTCTCCCCACATAAGAAGTGGAGATTAGAAGAAGGGAGGTTGCAAGTCCCCGAGAAAAAGAAAAGAAATTAAAAGTACGGAAAGCGGGAACGTTTAATAAAAAATGCCTCTTTTTGAAGTCGCTTGAAAATTAGCTGGAAAAAGTCACCGGAGATCGCTGGAAGAAGTTGCTGGTGGTCAGAAGTGAGCAGTAGACGAGGGGCCAGAGAGGCTGCATGGGGGCTGCTGCGTGCTTGCGTGAGCGGGGGCTGTCGCTGGTGAGGCTATCAGAGGGGTCAAGGAGGGGCCGACAAGGGGTCTGCAGGCGATGGAGTACACTGGGGGCTGTAGGAGAGGTGTTTATAAGAGGAGGTCTGGAAGGCGGCGAATCAGTGGAGGATTTATTTATGCTTCCAGGGGCCAGTTAGGTACATTTTCGGTCGGTTCTTGGGATTCCGCCGCCGATTCTGGACTCCTGGGGTCAAGTTATTCAAGCTGTACAGCAAAGGAAGAAAGGGTTTCAAGGTTTTGTTTTCGGATTTAGGTTTTGGATTTTTTTTAAGGGTTTGGCTATTTGTTTCAGGGTTAGGGCTTCGTGCTGAAACCATGTTCTAGCAAATCAGAAATTATGAGAGAATTAAGTTGTGCTTTCCATGATAATAGGGGCCTCTTTATATAGAGAATTACAAGTAGAGAATATAAGTCTTACAAGAAAACTGAATCATACAATGATTAGAACATCTCTGAAGATATCTGTAAGACAAACCCTATTATAACTTGGACAAGTCACTAGAGTTTGGGCCAGACAATAAACTAAATGTCCTTAAACAATTTTTTTTCCTCGGGCGGTTCTCTTGAGAATTATTGAAATTTGGGGTTAATGCACTATATCCCCAGGTTGAGACGCTGGGGAAATCCTCAGGTCGAGACGCTGCTGCTAACGAAGTCTGGTGGCAAGAGGAGGTCTGGAAGGCGGCGAATCAGTGGAGGATTTATTTATGCTTCCAGGGGCCAGTTCGGTACATTTTCAGTTTGTTCTTGGGATTCCGCCACCGATTCTGGACTCCTGGGGTCAAGTTATTCAAGCTGTCAGTAAAGGAAAAAAGGGTTTCAAGGTTTTGTATTCGGATTTAGGTTTTGGCCTTTTGTTTCAAGGTTTGGCTATTTGTTTCAGGGTTAGGGCTTCGTGTTGATACCGTGTTCTAGCAAATAAGAAATTATGAGAGAATTGAATTACGTTTTTCATTGATAATAGGGGCCTCTTTATATAGAGGATTACAATTAGAGAATATAAGTCTTACAAGGAAACTGAATCATACAATGTTTAGAATATCTCCGAAGATATCTGTAAGACTAACCCTATTATAACTTGGACAAGTCACTAGAGTTTGGAAGGGGCCTCTTTATATAGAGGATTACAAGTAGAGAATATAAGTCTTACAAGGAAACTGAATCATACAATGATTAGAATATCTCCAAAGATATCTGTAAGACTAACCTTATTATAACTTGCATTGGACAAGTCACTAGAGTTTGGGCCAGACAATAAACTAAATGTCTTTAAACAATATTTTTTTCCCTCGGGCGGTTCTCTTGACACTTATTGTAATTTGTGGTTAAACGATATTTTTTCCCTCGGTACATTTTCGGTCGGTTCTTGGGATTCCGCCGCCGATTCTGGACTCCTGGGGTCAAGTTATTCAAGCTGTACAGCAAAGGAAGAAAGGGTTTCAAGGTTTTGTTTTCGGATTTAGGTTTTGGCTTTTTGTTTCAGGGTTTGGCTATTATTTGTTTCAGGGTTAGGGCTTCGTGCTAATACCATGTTCTAGCAAATCAGGATTTTTATGAGAGAATTGAGTTGTGTTTTCCTTGATAATAGGAGCCTCTTTATATAGAGAATTACAATTAGAGAATATAAGTCTTACAAAAACACTGAATCATACAATGATTAGAACATCTCCGAAGATATTTGTAAGACTAACCCTATTATAACTTGGACAAGTCACTAGAGTTTGGGCAAGACAAGAAACTAAATGTCCTTAAACAATTTTTTTTCCTCGGGCGGTTCACTTGAGACTTATTGCAATTTGGGGTTAAGGCATTATATCCCCAGGTTGAGACGCTGGGGAAATCCTCAGGTCGAGACGCTGCTGCTGACGAAGTCTGGTGGCAAGAGGATGTCTGGAAGGAGGCGAATCAGTGGAGGATTTATTTATGCTTCCAGGGGCCAGTTCGGTACATTTTCAGTCTGTTCTTGGGATTCCGCCACCGATTCTGGACTCCTACGGTCAAGTTATTCAAACTGTACAGTAAAGGAAAAAAGGGTTTCAAGGTTTTGTATTCGGATTTAGGTTTTGGCCTTTTGTTTCAGGGTTTGGTTATTTGTTTCTGGGCTAGGGCTTCGTGTTGATACAGTGTTCTAGCAAATAAGAAATTATGAGAGAATTGAATTGCGTTTTCATTGATAATAGGGGCCTCTTTATATAGAGGATTACAAGTAGAGAATATAAGTCTTACAAGGAAACTGAATCATACAATGATTAGAATATCTCCAAAGATATCTGTAAGACTAACCTTATTATAACTTGCATTGGACAAGTCACTAGAGTTTGGGCCAGACAATAAACTAAATGTCCTTAAGCAATATTTTTTTTCTCGGGTTCTCTTGAGACTTATTGTAATTTGTGGTAAAGGCACTATATCCCCCCCCCCCCACATAAAATGATTAGAATATCTCCGAAAATATCTATAAGACTAACTCTATTACAACTTGGACAAGTCACTAGAGTTTGGGCCAGACAATAAACTAAATGGCTTTAAACAATATTTTTCCATCGGGCGGTTCTCTTGAGACTTATTGTAATTTGGGGTTAAGGCACAACACACATTCTATGGTTTCATTAATGGACAAAGCGTGAGGGCCGTTGCACCGACCCTTTCTTTCAACAACAAAAAAAAAAATTTCGTAAAGGAAGTCAAAGATTCCCACTCTCAATTTGCTTAGTCTTTAATGAGTAGTGGTCTAGGTGGTGGAGATCCTTTTGAATTTTTTTTTTGGTCATGTTTTTAGTCTTCCATTATTATTATTATTATTATTATTATTATTATTATTATTATTATTATTATTATCATCATCATCATCATCATCCGAGTCTACCCCGAGGATTGAGGGAAGATAAAAAAAACTCATCATTCCTCAGTATATTACCGTTGTATGTGGCTCGCCTCTCTCTCTCTCTCTCTCTCTCTCTCTTCATACCCATTTCCTTTCAAATTAAGACCACAAAACGAATTGTTTTGGAGATAGAGATCGATGAGACGACAGGACAGCTGCAGTAGTGATTTGCGGTTAGACCCAGCAGCATCTGCCTCTGCTCACCATGGAGATCCGAATGCAAAGACCATGGGCTGCATGTCCGGCATTATTTGCTTTCTCTCCAAATACCACCGTACTAATTTCCGCAAATGCAAATTCCTCACATTTGGTACTTATCTAACTCGATCCGTTAATTAGTTTTCCAGCTAGCTAGCTCTCTAGCTGCTATATATCTATATAATATATATATTTTTTTTTAATATTAATTGATTGATCGTATATATCTAGCTATCTTTTTTTTTTTTCTAAATTCTAATTGTCCGTCTATATAGGTTTATATATGTATTCATATTAATGGCTTATAAGGATGTTCATCAGGGAAAACGCAAAATCAAGAGAAGAATAATGGGCGGGTTGGTAATGGTTCCTCTTCTCCCGGATCGTCATCAACAACAATCCAAGCTGCTTCAACTAACAGAATAGTGGCCCAACTAACAGAATTAAACAAAATTGGAGACAAGTCACCATCCTCGCATATTAGTTATCTCCAGGCAGTCTCATGTAATATTGTGCCAAGAAGCCCGACACTTCCAGCAGATATTCGGCGGCGATCAGCACCATCGCTGGTAATAGCGCGGCTTATGGGGTTGGAAGAGGAAGAGGCTCCATCAATACAAGTTCAAGATCAGTACTACTACTCGAGGATAACTGGCCAGAAGAGGCAACAGCTGCTGGGAGCATTGGAAAAATGCGACCGAGATTTGAAGGCGCTCAAGCAGATGATAGAAGCTGTTGGTGCGCCACCGAAAAAATCAATGGAGGCGATTGACAATACTGTTGTTGTTATTAATAAGGGAATTAAGAAGAGGTCTAGTGATGGTGCTATTTTGAGGAAGAGTAGTAGTGAGCTGCAGCCGCCTGTGCTTGACGACGAGTCCAGTACTCGTTCTCCCTTCAGCAACCCCCACCATCACTACTCCAAGAAACAAATATCGTTCAATATTAATTACGGTACGTACTTACATGCCCTTAATAATTCCCATGCATCTTGTTAATTACGTACAACTTTCCTTTTTCCTATATTTTCCATGGTTATCAGAAATATTAACGATAATTGGATCAAAAAATTGTAATTATAAGAAGCAAGAGATAATTAAGGCCTACGAAACCTTGATGATTATTAGTATGGAGTATGGACCACAAATTGCTAAAATGTTACTTAATTGATGCAGTCAAAGACCTTTTTTTTTTTTTTTGGTGTTTTCTTGGCCAATAAAGACTGATAAATGGTCCTCAAAGCAAAAGGAGACGGTAGGACGCAGCATTAGCAAGAGATCCAAACAGTGAAACAGAACGTAAAAATTTATTTTTATGGCTTTATCGATATGGGTGGGCTAAAACCCTCTGGCTAGCTTTTGCAGAATTGCAGGGCCTGCGCACATTTGCTTAAAGCTGCATGCTTGTAAAGCTTAATAGCATATCGGACCCAAAGTGCAATTTACGTTTGTAGGGACACTTATCATAAATATATAGATATATGGCCGGCATGATGATGACGAAGAACAATTGATCTGGTTATTTGTGTTGATGAGTCCACATGAATTTGGTCCGACATAGTCAATGGAAACGAAAACTAAATCATAGCTCCAGCACCCACTAGTTCATTCATTATTACTTTGCATGCCTTACTATTTTTCATGTTCAATAAATATATTTAAATGATAATCGATTAATACTATTGTTAATTTCGCGCTAAATTATCTACTATGCCTAGGGCGAGCACAACAAAGGAAGATAGCTGGAGAAGAAGACTACTACTTGAGTAATCCTTCAAGTATAAATAACAAGTTCACTACAGAAACGTCAGTAGCAGCATTTGATGAGAACAAGACCCGTCCCGACTACCATGCTATTGTCGAAGAGAGTACTGTGGATCAAGTGTGTAGAGACATTGCCTGGGGTGAGAAAAGAGAAATGGGAAGAATAGGCTTGGCTTTACAGGACCTTATCTACAAAAACTTGATTCAAGAGCTCGTCGCTGAAATGGATTATTCAAAATATTCTAGTCCTGTGTGCTCACTACCCTTTGAGGCATGTAAGAGAAGACTATCATTCTAAATCGATCCAACCTGTCCTTTACTTTCAGTTACTTTTTCTTTTCTGACATAAAATTAAAGATTATCAATTTATCTACAAATATGAGAAACTCGGGGGGAGAGCAGAGTAACACAATAGCACTGCATTGTGTCACTAAAAAATGGGAAATTTATTTTGGAGTAGTTAACCAAATGGATTTGTAAAAGCAAAGATAATTGTTGCTCGAGAATTATTTAGTAACATTTGAACATAATCAAACTTAGGAACTCCAGTTACTTGGAACACGACCTTATTCAAAAAGCAAGTTATCTTGGTGTTGGTCTGAATTAGCTAATAGAGTCAAAACACCAAATATTCAGGTAGGGGGTATTGGCAAGAATTGATTGAAACTTTAGCCAGGGCTCATGAACGCAGATCTTTAGCTAATTTGATTCGATGGAGAGATAAACCGGTCGCTCTTTCTATTGTACAAGCGAGATTAGTTGGATTAGCCCACTTTTTTGTCAGTTATATATTTACTTATGCAGCTTTCTTGATTGCCTCTACATCGAGCAAGTTTGGTTAATTCTTTATTTTAGGGGTGTATGACAGAACCCAACCCGAGTTTCAGCCTGAAACCCGGATACGAGCATGTGGGGCCCGCCTTAGATGAAATCCTACCGAAAAATCGGCAAACCTCCCCTAAAATGGACTACCCAAAATTTACAAAACCTGGACAAGCACATAACTAAACTCACAACCGAAGCTACATTCCAAGATTTATATTCCAAGCATATATTACATTCCGAAAGTACGATTCCATCTTAACTCCAACACGGCAAACAAACTATCAAGCATTAACATTCTCCAAATTAAAATGGTTATCAGAGCAGTACTACGTAATTAAGTCGATATCATACAAGGTAGGTTAAGTAATAACCTACAATCAAAACGGAAGCGCTGAATCCTATGCTTCGAGTTCCTGGACGCGACCTCGGCAAATCTGATATCTAGGCATTTGAAACCGAAGGGCCTAGGGGAAAACATTTAAAAATTGTTAGAGTGTGTGGACAAATATAAAGTAACTTCCGAAAACAACTAATTGAATGCTTTCTTATACAACTACAAAAATTGAATTAGACAACGGCTAAAAACCGTCGTCTGATATGGAGGCAAACCGTCATATATCGAGGCGCCGTCTGATGAAGGTCGATTGTAGGGAACCGTCGTGTGAAGGGCTCTACACCATGCAGGCAACCTGTCGACAGTATGCTGGCAACCTGTCGACAACATTAGCTGTTGTGTGACTATTCTTCAGACGACGGGCGACTTTAGCAACTATTGTGTCATTGCGATTCAGAGGTCACTTTATTTTATAACCGTTGTGTAATTTTTATTCACACAACGCTCTTTACAAAGCATCTGTCATTTGTTTTGAATTCAGACGATAGTTTTTATTTTGTGATGTTGTAAATATTGTGTTCATATGACAGTTTTTTTTTTAAGGTTATTGTTGTCCTAATAGAATGATTCAATGCATTATATATGCTAGAACTGAAATAAAAATGACCAAATTAACAGTAGTTGATCAATACATAGAAGAAATTGTTATAATCCACATCATGCACTGATTTGAGCGTTTTTTCATTCGCCTATCGCGTAACAATCAACACGGTCATCAAAGATGGGAAGTATTTACGTCCCGGTTTATTGTACCTCGAGGATTACTAGCTAGCTAAGAATCTTATGGTTCTAGGTCACCGAAAATCACTTGTACAAACAAATAAAATAAAATAAATGCTAAACAAGGCACCAAACCTCATTCAAGCATGACTTTGCATCACACAAAGTCACATAGACGGCCTTGCACCAAGCAAGGCCTAGATAGGGCCGTGAAACAAACAAAATTGCTTGTAATGGTCATACTCACATGGATTTACAAATGAATGGTAGTGAGAAAGTCACAATGTTTTTTTGGATTTTCATTAATGATAAATAAACTAACTAACTACGATATAAAAATAAGATAGATAGAAGGATGGGGATGCATCGCATCAAGGGTCACCATGGAAATCAAGGTTCTCCACACAAATCTAAAATCATATGGAATGATGATGATTGATTCAAATGATACTTCAAATGTTTTGTCGGATTTCCATTTAGCATTAAGAGGTCGAAAAGAAAGCTAAATTGATTGTCATAAAATAGTAGTCAAACCCTAAGCAAAAACAAGAAGAAGAAAGAATACTTAGTTTTTGGCTACCCTATACTAGTCTCAGACCTTATGCCTTGTTAGGGCCATAAGTGCTCAGAACTAAATGCTTTATGTTTCGACAATCGATTGTAACACACTTTAGCAACCATCACCACAAATAATAAGGTCGAAAAGAGTACTTGTGAAAACAATTACCCTACCCAACAATTCCGAATACTATTCCGACAATCAAGGGTAATAATACTCAAAATTGGGTGATTGGAAAACCACAATCTAAGAAATCCAAATGGAAATAGAGATATGCAATGGGCAATTCCATTCCACCACACTCATGCCATAATCTAAATTGAAATATAAATT